>JAQFZW010000970.1:0-36561 GCA_034687055.1 Heteromurus nitidus | reverse complement strand
AAGAGATTATCTTCTGACTCAGAACAAAGAGAGAAAAGAAAACGATTCAAAGAAAATTATACAATTTTTAAATCAGACAATTATTTTGGCGTGATGAGTGGTAGTAATAGAGATGACCATATTGGATTGATCTCCATGCCTCGGTTTTCGTTGATGGTATTTGGTGTGTTGGCAATATACATACTTTCCTTGAACTTCCGGTGGAAGTACCTGGGTTCTGCTTCCAATAGACTTGCTGAGTCAATCGATAAGAGGTGAGAGGGATATCTTCTTTTGTGTCTTGCGACAGCCGACTTCAATTCTGGTTTGCGTGACTGGGCTTGCTTGCATTCATTGAAGTGTTACTTTGCTGAGAGTATCACTTTTTAAGGGTGTACCTATTGAAAAGTTTTCCTTTTTTAAAGGTGGAAAGTTGGTGGAAGTTTGATAGCGTTTCACTTTCACTCCATTTTTATCAGTGGAGAAAAATTGTAGGAGAGTAGCAAAAACATGTGTGCTCTCCCTGATCCTGGCTGTGTTTCTCCATTCTATTTTTCTCTACCCACGCATAAACTTACGCACAAAACGGATACGAAATTGGCTTCAATTTCATGGAACCTTGTTTAGAAAATCAGTTGGATGATTTCAACCATTCACTGTCAATAATAATAGCTATACTAGTGTGTTGTATCACGTTGAATTCCCACTTAAAAATATAGCTAAACAACTCGTTTGAACGAGCTATTTTGACGGGAGCTGACAATGGGGAAATGACATGCGCAATACAATTATCGTTCCAGACACAATTATACTTCCAACTCGTGTATTATAGTTCTCCTCTCTTCTTTTTTTCTCTGGGGCATTGTTCCTGCGACTAGAGCAGCACTTCAGTTATAAGAACCTTATAAAGTTTATTTTTACATCTGCCTCAAGTTTAGCATCCGCACACCCACGTCTACCCTTCGACAAAAGAATTTTTTGAAGATTTTGATTGTACAATCGTGTCAATCTTAAAAACTAAAACCAGCTACATTGACTCACAGATTTTGTAGAGAAGAAATGTTCATTGGATAGAAAGATTTACACGTGACGGAGTAAAATAAAAAGTGACGTGTGTGTCGTCGTGTCTCTCTCCTTTGGCACTCCCTCAGCTCATGTAAAAAAAGAGAAGAAAATGATCACATCTTTTTCTTGGCTGCACTTTCTTCTCATTTTCCTGAATTGCTTCTTAGAGACTTTTTTATTTCTGAGACGGTGTGGTGCATGGTGCACGGGTCACATCCGTACCATAATATTCTTCTCTAAAATTGTACATTTTATTGCAATTGATATTGAGAGAGTTAGTTGGCCTCCTCTGGAGAGAGAGAGACACACAACACAAGACAATATCCTCCTTTCTTTTTTGCTAAATCCTTCCACTAAGTCAAAATGGAGTAAAAAACGTCTAAAGCGCCCATTCTATTCTTCTCTCTCTCATTTTCATGCTCATGCAATCCTCTATCGCTTTCTCCTTCTTCTTCCGAGTCTCGTCTCGTCGAGAAATGAAGGACTTTTTTCACTGGAATGTGCAATATTCCAGAGCACTTTACTTTTATGTAATGCTCCCCCTCATCGCTAACGATGATGATGAGAATTTTCTCCAAAGAAGAATTTCCCTTTTCCCAAGACTTTTACTTCTTGAAACTAGGAATCTCTCATCCATTCTATAAAAAATCTTATATCTATTTTTTCACCCTTTTCATTCCTCTTCTTTGACTTTACAAGATGAAAATTGTACACAATAATTTTTTGCATAAAGGATGAGAATAATATCATGAAATATTTTACCAGCATTATGGCCGCCGCTCACCAAAAGACATTTGCGAATATCCTCAGATTATTTTACATTTCAAAGTTATCCATTTGGAAATAATAAGTAATAAGAGTAACGACCGTCAAAACATCGGCGAGAGAGAAGGATGGAATGAGAAGTTGGAAGACGTGGATGTGAGTGCAGCTGACTGCGCGGCAACATACAGGTCACTGGATCCCCATCTCCGTTTCAGAGAAACCGTTATCATCATCATCATCATAGATTATAGTTAAAGGTAGTTATATACAACGGCAAGTAGGCACACAGAGGAACAGTCGAGAGCACGTTTTTTCTAGCACAAAAAGCTACTTAAGTGAAAGGAAAAAAGAGAATGAATCAAGGAAAATGTGAACGTGCACCTAAACTACTCGAATGGGAAATGAGGGTCATATTTTCCAACAAGAGGAAAAAAATTATTTCAGCTCTGTTTCTTTCTCGCTTCTTCGTCTTGTTCTAGGGAATATGACTGGAAAAGATGATGTTTTAGTATTCTACGAGAATGGAGAATTATTTCCTTGTTATATCACTCCTTAAACCATTTCCAGTCTCAAAAGCATTCCTTTCGCTTTTTAAAGGAGAAAAAATGCAAAACAAAAGTGGAATGAGTGGAAAGAGATTTTCCTTGTTTCATGGATGGATGGCATTTAAGAGAGTAAGAGAGAGAGAGAGAGAGAGAGAGAGAGGAAAAATAGGGGAAATTATTAGTCTCTGGTGTGGCGTGAGAAAGAATAAGGAGAGGACATGGGAGAATATGTACGCACATCAGCCCAGACGAGATTAAATGTAAATTGGAGGAGTATGCTAATTATAAATATATGTGTCAGTTTTATTAGATGAGAAAGGAGCGTAATTGGGCCATCTGGTGCAGAGAATACAATAACGGTTGAATGTCCTCTGCCATGGATTATTCGCACACGCACGAGTCCCATATTTTCGAGACAAGAATGCACCAGAAATCTTATAATTGTATTTTAGTTTTACACGCGAAAAGTAAAAACAAGGCCACTTTGTCGGCTTTAATGAGCGACATAAAATATCATTATGTTTATTGCGTATACGTATACCACACAAGGGATAGCTTTACAAGGGAGAAAGTGGAACAAAAACAAAATGGTGTCAGTCTATCTACGTTTCTGAGAATCTGCCACACTCTTTTAATATCATTTGCGATATTATTAAATAGTTTTAAGCGTGGAGGGGAAATAAAAGTAGATTGGTCATGGACTTTTTGTTTCCTTCCATCTTCTTGAGACAGTTTCGGTTTTCTCTCTCAAGATTTTCACTTGTTCAAATTGGTCCGATTGTGTTGCGAATTTGGCCTTTCTCTGCTGGGTCAAATACTTGATGCGTGGATACATTTTACTAAAGAAGGCCTACTCCTCAGATATAACACAATTACAGAAATGGAGCGCATTGCTCTCACTCTCTCTCTCTCTTCTCTCTCTCTCTCTCTCTCTCTTACTACTGCTCCATGTGTTCCACCCAATTTGTTAGCAAAAGAGCAAACAATATGATGAGATGAGGGTTTGGGTTTACTCCGTCTGGATATGTTGAAAAGGACAAGTGAAAATCTGGAGTAGAGTTGTTTTTTGTTCTTTGGAAGAAGGACCGAAACATGGCAAACATGATTGTGGCGCAGCTGGTGTCTTCTGGTTTCGTCAGTGAAGCGGAGTAAAAATCGTTTGCAGAATGCAATGTAGCAAAACAAGTCCATTTTCAGAGAGCAGCTCTGTTTCCTCCGTTCCCCTCTCTCAAGCTGCACTTTTTTTCTCGAGTACCTTTTTGTGAGTGTGATGGAGAAACGGAAGCTTCATATAAAAATTGGACCATTTCCGACAATTTATTAGATTAATGTGCACTTCTGCACAAAACTGTTAAAAAAGGGGCAAAGGACCCATTTGAGAGAATAAGAAAAGTTGAAAATGATGAAATCAAAAGAAAATAGTTTTCTATCCTTTTGTTTCTGACGTCCTTTTCCCAAAAAAACGAGGATTTATAGGGGAATCAGTGGAGTTGCGAAAATTATATGTTTTGTAGAGTTATAATGAGAATGGCCCCTTTGGGACTCATTACATTTCGGAGAGAAGGCTCTCTGTCATAATGTGAAATAATATGGAAATGCCGAAAACATTCGGTGAATAGAGAACAATAGCCCTTTTGTCTTGGATGTGCATAAGAGAAAATTTTCTCCGTTTTCGTGCATATATTTGCATTCAACCCACTTTCACAATCCCGCATAAACTTCTTTTTTTTCTTCCTCTCGTTCCTCGAAAATTGTTTTTATTGCCTTGTTTGTATTGAATGCAGGCAGGGTGGAACGTGCAAATTCCGATCCTGCATCTTTCAAACTCAGTCCATGGATCTTTCTTGTATGCGCCCATTAAATCATCTTATTTATTTTTTCGGAATTTGGAACTAGAACGAAAACTGTGTTTTAAAAGTCTAGACATGGAGAGGAGATCGATTTCCCCTCTTTCTTCATCAACAATTTTTCCCTCTACACTTGAGTGAGACTCACTGATTTCAATGATATATACGAATATTTATGCATTCAGCTGAAAAAGGAATGTACCTTGTTTATGCAGAATATTATGGGATTTTGAGGTATAAACTGTAATCCACTGCGGCGCACTAGCGTTGATCGTGCCACACATGCCGCACATATATATTTTTTACATCAAATAAAAATTATTCATATACTTTTCCATTTCGTTGAAGCATCGTAATAATATAGCCTTTCAAAAGCACACTTAAGGATAAAAAAATTATTCAGAGAAGCTTTCCACTTTGCTTATGAGATGCGATGTGAGTAGTATGCTCAACTCTCTGACATGGCACATGGCATATATCATATCACCAGTCTCAGTCTCTGCAAAACAATATGCTTCGGAACACTAATGTGAAAGGGGAAGAGTCATTTTCTTCAAGAGACAATAAAAGCACACACACACAACTTTTTTCTCTCCAGCCCTGACATGTTTTGTCTAATATCTATTGAGGCTGATCGCGAATCTGATCATAAATTCTAGACACGAATTCCAAAGTAGGTTACTAAAAGAAAGTAAGATGAGAGACCCTTCTCTCAAGCATTATTCCTATACACTTTTAAATACATTTTCTTTTAGGGACAACTTTTTTAGTCCCCGAAAAAGAAAACTTCACGTCCAGGTCCAAGAAGAAAGGATTGAAATGTTGGTTACCATCAACTTTTTTTATTTAAATCTCTGCAGGAAGGGTAAAAGCCATGCTATCTTGACTGTAAAAAGTGAAGGAAGGTAATCTTGCAGGAAAAATCTGTGCCAGGAAAAAAAGTATGCCCTACTTTTTTTTACCACCGCATTAAAGTGAAAGAAATAAGTCAGTCAGATTGCTTTCTCGCATTAAAAAAGGAGCCATCAATCCATTCATCTTTTGAAAGTAAAGAAAAGAAAGGCTTTATCTTGAAGAAGACAAGGGAAAAAAGGTTTACTTTTTTTTACAAGAAATCCCTTCTTGCTCCATAAAGAACTGGAAGGAAAAAAAGTCGTGTGATAAAGCAAAAAAATCTTAAAATAACGCGTGTTTGAGCATGAACATAGATATACTGTGTCAGTACGAAAATATTCTTTCGGGAAGAAAAATATAATCAATCCTTTATCTTCTCACACGGGCATTTGGAGTTGACGAGTTGATGCCCCCTTTATCCACACAAAGATTTCTTCTGCCGACGCAATATTCATATTTCATGTGTGATGTGGATGAGCAGGGTAAAAAAGTAAGCTTGAGCAAGTGAAGTGAAGTTCACCTTCAACTTTCTCAACCAAGTCAAAGGCTAGATGGAGAAAAGTGGTATATGGTTACATAATATGCAGCAGACCTTGAGTTCAGAGATAATTTATGTTTGCTGTGTTGTAACATATGATCTCTGGGCGAAAAAATATGTGCGTCGAGAGAAAAGGGAGGATGGAGATGGACTCGCATATATACCTTCTCCTCCGTCCTCCTCCACTATCTTTCTCTCCATTCACATCTCGTACGTGAGTCAAGTTAAAAAATGTTGCAAGTCAAAGGCAAGTAAAGGAGTGGGAGTGGATGTGGTGCGGGCATTATATAAAACAAAAATGAAGATGCAGAAAAATAAATATTTCTGAAAATGGTTAAGCTATGTATGCACAGTACATCTAAAATTATTCTGCTTTTAGCTTTTAAGTTAATATTTAAAGTTGTGAAGAGAAAAGGTGTGCGTGGGAGGTGGGACAAGGCTTGAAGGGCAACCGTTTCTGACCGTGACTTTTGTAAACCTGTATCTTGGCTCCAATCTGTGGACATGTTTAGCTCCTCCGAAAAACCTCAAAAATCACGAAACAACGTTTTAACTTTTCCTAAATTGAAAGTTGTGGTGACTTTTTCAGCTCAAAATCATCGCGCTACAATACGAAAACTTGAGTTGGGAGAACGTGTGGTATCTTTTATGTAGCGTGTGTCACACCTTTCATATTCCAGATCAAACGGAGATAACCATGCTCACTCACTACCTTTAATCAAAAGTCCGAGGCACGGTTATACTCTCTGAATGTTAATTAAATTTCCATCCAAGTCGTAATAATAACCTTCATCAAGGGAAAAAGGAACACGGAACACGTGCTCCTCTTGGCTCTTTGCCACAAAATTTTCAAAAAGAAAACTCTGAAAGCTCAAAACCTTATCTAACTTTTTTCGCTTATCATCACAAAGGGAAAAAGTTCTTTATGAAAGAGTGAGTGTAAGTATGTACTTGTACAATGTACAACACTGTAATCTCTTTAAGAAAAAAATGAGCAGAGGCAGAGTCTAGTCCCACATCTTAAATAACACTTTTTTGATTGAAGTGTAGAAGTGAATGAACCATTTTAAAAATTCATTGCAAAAAACTTATCATCATCACTACAACTATACTGCACTTTACAAGAACTTATTTTAAAGGATTTTGTACAAGTGTACAGGTTCGCTTTTAAGATATGATCTTTATGTTGCGTTATCACATCACTTCTCTCCCTTCAAGTCATTCCCCCACAGCGAGGATATTATTAAAACAGCGTTTACTTTCTCATTGAGTGAGTGTAACTTTCTCTCTCCTCTTCTGTTATAAGACGAATTTAGACAAGTATATACTTTTTATGTCTTGAATCTTGATAAAAACATAGTTAAAATGAAAAGTTTGAGTGGGAGCGACGAGCGACCATATACTCAAAATATTTTTCCATGTTAAAACTTCCCTTGAGTCGTATATGGAAGTGCGTTCCATTTCCAGTGTTCGTGCCAAATGTTACACTTCCTTATCAAGCTGTTGTGTTGAGTGGTAGTGAGGGAGAGCGGAAATGAAAAAACTTTCGCATGCCGTAGACACGCATTTAATACATGCATAGTTAGAGTTAGTTAGGCAGGCGGTACATGCTATAATCATAGTGGCGAATTTTAAAAGTATAAACATACAAAAAATAGTTGCAAGTTGTCAATTATTTTCCGTTTAATTATAATAGTTATGGTATGTACAGTTTGTAATTTTATAATTGGATGATGGGAGGCTTCAGTCGCAGCATGGGTCTGTGTTGTTCAAGTCCAGTGGTGTGCACATGGCTTCGTGATATCCTTGTTCCTTTGAAAAATTTATAAAAAAATCAGTCAAAACAAAGACTTGATTTTTCTTAAAAATAATTTTTTAAATCGTAATTATATTACTTGACTCTATCCCCACAACAATTATAATACGGTTTCGGACATTCTTCCACAATTTGGTAATCCTCTGGCACATCAGGAAGATTAGACAACTCTTCCGGTTCTGGGATCATTACGTGACCAAAGTTGTTGCAAAACTGGTAGCAGAGAATTCCAAATGTTTCCAGCTCCTCCACTTTGACGGGTAGATTGACAACGACGGTCTCGCCGTAGTACACCTTCCCCACTTCCAGTCGATCACAGCTTGCACTTGGGAATGGGATTGTGGTGAGATTTCTCGCCGTGGTAATGTACGGATATCCTCTCTTCTGCCCATGGAACCAAGCTGCTGAGCCACGGCCGTCGTAGTGGAAGTCCTTGATGCGGATTTGGTAGCTGTTGAGAATTGTGACGTCCCCTTTGAGGTAGTGTCCGCACTTGAACAACTGGCCAATGTGCACCGGCTTCTTTTCCGTGTCTGAGTCATCACATTTTACTGAGCCAAGACAAATTAGGATGAGAATCACAGAACTTTTTATTAGAATTCCCATTTTCTGCGGTTAATGATGGTGCTTCTTCATCAGGAGCAAAGATGATTACAATTTGGTGACCCATGTCCATCTGAGGCATATAATTATAAATACTAAATCATCTCTTTACAATAAATGATTTACATAAAAGTGTCATTAAACCATAAAGTAACATTAGAATCAATATCAACTTTTTATAACTTTTTTAACGAGCAAAACTTTTTGGGCACACACATTCTTTGTCTATATCTCTATTCTCTATCTGCACTTCATACTTCCACAAGACTTTTCAAAGGTAAAATTATACGAGAGCCAAAATGAAAAAATCGATGCGAAGCCAAGGTTTTTCTGTATGAGACCATGAGACTGAAGGCGTTTTTTATTCTTTTTATTTTTCATTTTCATGGCTGGTGGCTATATACGCCTTTCATGTCATCACATGTCATTTTTTGTTTCCGTCTGCTTCACACACACAAAACTTGCCTCAATCCTTTTTACTTTACTGAAATGAATGCATAATATTCTTCTTTTCTTGAAGGCTTTTTCCAGTTTTTTTATGTGTGTGGGTGCGGTTTCATAATGTCGTGATGACGGGATATGATGATGATGATGAGCGTGGGGCAGAAAATAAGACACACACACACATGGAACATCATCGTATGTGTGTATATGTCTGATGGTGATCATTTCCTTTTCGAGTCTCTTTCTCTCTCTTTTTATCGGATATTTTCCCCTTCGTGTTTTTATGACTGTGTGGATGTGACTGCGCATTGCGTTTTACAAGGGCGGATGCGAATGTTGGAGAAAATGTCAGAGAGAAAAGATGAAAGAGTGAAATAGGGAAGATGAAAAAATGCATTCAAGCAGCAAATGGCAAGCAGTATCAAAACTGTGAAGCAATGAAGTGATACGCATTTTCTTAAATATACTATCATTCCACAAAATTGTGAATGTGGAATTATGTAAACGGAATGAATGGGTTTTGTACTGTCATTTACAATCACTGCATTGAATCTTTGATCTTGTATCGAAGGTAGTGGCGAAATATATTTTTATTTGTCACTTAACTTTGGGGTTTTGATCATGTAGCCATAATTTAATATTACAACAGAGAAACTAGATACATTCATCAACCTGCAACCTTTAAGAGCTACGTAAATAGAAATTAAAATAATATTCGACGTGTAAACTACGAATTTAGAAATCAGCGTAAAATAATTACTTGCTGGAGTTTCGTATTTAGGATCTGACGTGGATTTCGGATGTCGTCAATGATTTTATATTACTTTCGTCACGTATTTACTTTTTCTCTTGAATATAATTCACGCTGCATAAATAGACATCTTCAAAAGCTTCTACACACTCGGATTCAGTACGTACATCTCCAAACCGCACAGAGAAAGAATCTCGTTACAGACGGGGTTTCGCAATAAATTCAAGTTTTTCAACATTCAACAATAATTGCTTCGATTCAAGTCAAAAGTGCAAATCATAAAACAATTCAATCCAGCCATCATTCATCACGCATTAGCTAGTTTTTCAGAAAACAAAAGTGATCTCTTGTATGCACTTCCACATAAGTAATCACAACAGAGATGCTTGATGCCGGTATAGTGTGTACAATAGCTCATGTAAATATTATGAGGAACTTAGGACTCGTGCCTACTTCATATTTGATACGGAATATCATTAATTTTCACCAGAGTGAATGTGATTGTATCTCCAATTGCGAGCATATAACTGTCACCATTATGAGAGATGTTGTGAAGTACGACTCCTCCACCCAACTCCACTCAACCGTTTTGACATTGACAAGAGCATAGTCAAGAGACAAACATCGCCTCTCGCTCACTCTCCTCCCCTTCTTGACTACGAAACAAGTGAAACGTTGAGCAGAGTAAATGTTTTATAATGACGCTGTGTACACGAAAATTTTCCACAATTTCGGATGACGACAGAGAAAGTTTGAAATGTTGAAATTTGGTTAGAAACTCTTTTTTTCTCACTCTTATGCAATACATGTACCTTCTTTTTGTATACACTCTTCACCGTTCCATCAAGCTTTCCCCCCTTCCCACACACTTCCGCTGGAAATTATTCGGAAAAGAGAAATTTTCATATCCTCTCTCCCTCTCCCCGATTCATTCCCTTTCATTCATTTTCCAGTGGCATCTTTCACACACGTGAATCAGAACTACGTTCAGGAATATGAAAGTGAAAGCGTAAAATTTGCTGCAGCTCGGAAAATCATAAATGGAAGCGTATGTACAATGCAAAGTGGATGAAAATGAGGGGAACCTCCAAACCCAAAACCTTATAAGTATCCAG
The DNA here is from genome assembly GCA_034687055.1 of Heteromurus nitidus. NCBI lineage: Eukaryota > Metazoa > Arthropoda > Collembola > Entomobryomorpha > Entomobryidae > Heteromurus > Heteromurus nitidus. The sequence continues at coordinate 26,199 of JAQFZW010000970.1, read as the reverse complement.
ACCAGCATACACTTTCGTGGAAAACCGGTTCTCTCTCTCCATTTTTTCTTGTGGCTGGAAGAGCTTTACTTGCATTTTGAGACAAGTGACAGCGCAGTTTGTTAGGTCATACGCGTTTCATTTTGGGAAGCCTTTACCGCTCTCTCTCTCTCTCTCTCCTCCACTCCTCCACCTTAGCCTCTTTTATACGATAATGTCATGCAAAGCCAGTGCGCCTCTAGCTTCCGGACTTGGAGAAAACCTCGTCTCAAATATTCTCCACATTGCCTGCCCTCGTCCCCATCATCATCATCATCATTTACTCCCGTGGAATACATATTTTCCTTTAAAATACCTTCAGCTCATTTAATGGGTTGCTGTCGTGCCGTCGTACCTTCCACAACTCCACTACTTCACCACAAAATAGGAGAGATCCTTCTTCCCAGGATTAGCATAAATGACACGTTATTATAATATACAAAACATGAATGCGTAAAAGGTTTATTTATGAGAGAAAGCTTGGGGGAAAATCATGGGGAAAATGGAGAGGAACTTAAATGAGTGCAACATTTACTTTTAAAAGATATACCCAAACACGGAGAACACTCGCATAGTTGCCAAATCCAAGTCTCATGTCATATTACATGAGATTTGTCCTTCTGGAAAATGAATGTTGATCGATGCGGGTATCCAAAAACGTTCCTTTTTTGCTGCAGTTTTCCTGTCGCTGCAGCAAAAACTGTCCGGGCATACAGAAAAGTATGCACGTTTTACGTTCTAATGAAATATTGAAAGCTTTTGATCTCCGAGGAAGATAAGCATGCAAGAGAGTACACATGACATATGCACCACGATCATGATCCTTAGTTTTTTTGTCCATTTGTCATCCATCAGCCAAACCGTATAACCAAAAGATGAGATTATGATATTGAGTGAGAGTATTTGTAGGGATCCGTTCCCCTCCCTCCCACATCAAAATGAAATCATCTCGATTTCAGCGTAAAACGGATAAAATGTGTATTTATTGTGTCATGTTGGACAATGTGTGCACACACACACATCTGCTATTCTAGTCATAAACAATGGCATAAAAAAGCTAACAAAGTTTTTGTTGCCAACAAAAAATACTCTCTTCTTTCCCTTTCTCCAACTAAACTTTTTTCTTTTCTTCTTCCCCTTTTATTCCCTATCCAACTGATAATTTTCCAGTTATACGTACAACTTGGGAATAATCCTCTTCGGCTATTTTCTCAAAAAGTTATTTTACTTTTTCTTTATGCAGAATTTCTTTTCTACTATTTTCCAAGAGATATTGGATAAACCCTTTCCTTCTTCCTAATTCCCTCAGGTTATAACAAAAAAAACTTTCTTTTCAAACAATTTTCCTCATCTTGTGAATACTTCACTTTCTTCAAAAGATGGGGAATCGACATTGACAGTCACATCACAAAAATGTATATATTATTTGTACTAGACGGTGCATATCATACATTTTATACTCTTTGTGACTTCCGTTTACGATCTGACATCAGTCTAGTAATAATACTGTAATAATGTATGGAATGAGAAAGTATTACTGCCGCAAGACGACCAATTCCCTTGCCGATCGTGAAAAACAAGTTTTCACTTTTCATTCCTTTTGGATATATCTTCTTGTGCGTGCGGCATTTTTTCTCTCCTTCAAAGGTAAAACGAGTAGAAAAGGAAATGCAAAAAAGTCGTAACAAAAGTCCACATTTCCTATGCATCATCTTCAGACAAGACACAGGAAATAGAGGAACAGAAGGATTTTTGTGTGTGGATGAAAAAGACCGAAATAAGGATAGCTACTGGAACCGTGTGTGTGGTCCTTTTCCAGTTTTTCCTCGTGAGCTCAAGTCGTAAAGTTTCTTTCTCTCGTAACTTTTCTCTCTCTTTCCCTCTCTCTCTCTCTCTTTGTTTCTTTCTCAACTTGAGATGCTGCAGAATGAAACGGAGAAAGTCAGAGTGAAAATTCCAAGATAATCTGAACAATTTTAAAAGTGCATTTCCCAAGGTTGATAACCCTTTAAAAAGCCGTTCCGTTGCACAACAGCCTCTCCTCCTCCGCCGCGTCTTTTGCATATTGTGCGCAAATGAAAAATGAGTGGAAGAAGCATTAAAAAAGTTTAGCTTTACATTCCGAGTTGGGGAAGGAGAGATGAGATAAAGGAAGATGGAATGAGCAAGTTCATTACCACCATGTTCAATGCAATTACTCAGCCATTTCTCTTTTTCCAGACTTGATGATGCAAATGCGGGAGCTGTCCAGTTCATAGTTAGAAGGGATGGGAAGGAATGTATATAATTCCAGCATAATCATTCCCCGTTTGTTATGTGTAATCAGGAAAGGATCCGTATCCTTCAGTCCAGAAATTTAGCATAGAAACGTTTACAAATAATACTGGGAAACTATGATGATATGGGATGGTTTTTTATGTGAGGAAAACTCGTCTCTCCTGTCATGTTTGGCATGCTTCATGTTCCCTAATGATGGGCAGCATAAGGTCGTCTCATCGTCTCTGCTTTTTTATACGCATCGCATTCCACTCTTTTTCTTTCCTCCAACTTTATTTTTTTGATGACTGTGATGAATGAGTAAAAGAATGAGATTTTTATAGTATTTTTTAGCTCGCTTGGCTTCACTATAATTTCCCATAAATGCTGTATCGTATGATGACGGAGAGGACTGTATCACGTTTTCCTACTCCTTTTTCCCTTTCATCTTTCCCCTGCACCAGCTGCACTGCAATCGAAAGCACAGGGAAAAGTTATTTTTTCCGTGTGCCGTGTGCCATGCGACGGCTCTCACACACAATTCGCATAAAAATGTTGGAGTGAACATGTGCCCTCGTCCGTATACTCTTCTCCACACATCCACTTAAACTCGTAAATGCTAAAGACCTGAACGAACACACTAGTTTCCAGTCAAGACAGAGAGAAAAGTATATTTTTTGGAGAGGAGTCCAGACCTTAAGAAAAAGTTGGGAGTTGGAAGAAGAAGTCTCATAAAAATTTTTTAGAGAGAGAGAGAGAGTGAGTGTAGGAGAGGAACTGTCGAATGAAATGATCTGATGAAAGCTGCTTCTCGCTCAGCCTCCTTCTGTCTCCAGCATCTGACATTTCCACTGCACAAGAATGTACATGTCAACCTAACACACACTATCACAATCTTTCTACATATTATACAACACTTGTGAATAAAAAAGGAGAAAGTCGAGTTGGAGAAGGGAAAGCAGGAAAAATACATGCCTTTTTTACAATCTTCCAGCATTTCTCTGGAAATGAGTGCGCGTATATTCACACACATGCTCTCTGGTTTTTAGTGAGACTGCCGACTGACTTGTGACAAAAAAAAACTTGTTCTGTTCTGCCTTTCTGCTCTCGCTTTCCAGTTTAAAAAAACCGAGTTCCTTCAGCTTTTTATTCACATTCTTTCTCATTTCCGCCCTCCTTAAAAGTCATCACGGTTGCTGGTTTAGCTCACTTTCCACGATTTTCATGAGGATTGAGATAAAGATAATAATGCGAATACTAAGAAACAAGATATAGATATAGATTTTTTAAACTCCAGACATTTTTTTCGAAAAACTCCACACACCATATCCTCTCCAAATGCTAAACAATTTCACCATTACTCGCATCGTTTGCAACTTTTTCCCCACTCTTATTCAGAGGAAAAACCATTAACTTAAGTTACTTAAGAATGACAAGGATACTTTGTAAAGGAATAAATTGGAGAAATGTTTCTTTTTTTTCTAAAGAAATTGTCTTTTCACTTTCTCCTTACCATCAACTTTTTCCCTTGTTCTTGTATACCAAAAACCCGTTAGCAGTTGGCGGTTAGCTTTCTGCGCTAGTCCAGTTTATAAAAATGTAAACAGTAAACACGGATCTTTATGTGGAAAAAATGATTATATCAAAGATAACACGTAACAAACTGGATGCCAAGTAAAAGTGGAAACAAGTGTTTTGACAAAAAATTGTTTTCAATAGAAAAAGTAGAAAATCAACACATTTTCAATACAATTTCTCTTCAAAACTTTATGTTCAAACAGAAGAAGAAAATTTTTCGCGAAAATTTTTAATGGCCAACAAACTGAATTGTGAATGAGAATTAGATATACAATAGAAAATTCATGGAAAACTTTCCAACTTTTTTTTGTACAGACAATTTTCAGAATAGTATTCTCATACTTTTTCAAGTTTCTCAAGTTTGGAAGCTATAAAAAAGTTATGTTGTGAGGAGCATTCTTGTGAAATGTGTGCGTGAGTTGAAGAGAAAGTTTCCTCCTTTTTTGTTTCTTTTTCCAAATATTTCCACTCTGTTTCACATATGCGGCTGATTAACATGATTTGTTATGTTACGTTCGAAATACTTTTAAAGAGCTCTCCTTGTCGTATATATACATTCATTTTTTCCAGAGAAAAAAAAATTCTTGACAAAAGAAGCTGACTTTTTGTGTGTATGCTTTAATTTTTTACTAAAGACGGGATTCCTTGAAGCTCTCAAGTCTTGAATGCTTGTTGTTAATGCAGTTGGAAGAAAATAGAAAGATGTGCGTATAACTTGGTATGTCGCATGTACAAAGGCTGGAAAAAGTTTTCCTTGTTTCATTTGCAGAAAAGTATACATTTGTATGTTTTGGTAGGAATAAGTATATGCCAGCAACACTATAACTAGCTTTTACTCCACACAAAACTAGACATATATTTTTGCGGTGGTTATGTTCTCTGTTCTGCTTTTGTGCTACTTTTTCCCGACTTTTCAGGAGGAAACCAGTTGTGTTTGTCTAGTATATTATTATGATGATTTTGGAAACGTGTATTTTTGCGAAAAAGGATACAATTTGTATACAGAGCACAAACAAGCCGGGCACACCAGTCATCTCATAAGTAATAATTGTGTCGGTGGAAAAGTGGAAGCGTCCTTCTCCCAACTACACCACACCAGTACACCACACTGCTTTCCCCTTTTCGTCCTCTTATACTTTTGGTTTAATACAACTGTGGAAAAGTAGAAAACGATCGGGACGGGTTTTCGTTAGAGAATGCCTGGCTTTTGGGTGTACACATTGTATGAAGAAAAGTAAAAGAGTAAAACGTTGTGAAGTCAAGCACCGAAGCAGAAAGATGATGCAGCGGAGAAAAGAATCCCGAAAGTTATCGTGTGCCTTTCCTTCTCTCTCTCTCTCTCTCTTTCTCTTGTGATAAAAAGAAAGCGTGTATACGCGTACATATCCTAGAGCTATACCGCACCTTTTAAACATGGTCATGTGCTCCTCTCTCCTTCATTTGATCCTAGACTTTCTCTCCGCAAAACCAGCCTCTGACTTTTGCGAAGAAGAGAAAAGCGAGCCAAAAAGAAGCCAATGCGAATAAGGTATGGAATTTTGTTTCTTGGTCCAAAAAAACTCTCGAGGAGAAGAGAGAGAGAAGAGTCGAGTTTATTACGACGAGGAAATCCGTAAAATACGCAAAGGATTTTCGCTCGTCCGATTTATTGCTGCGGAAAGAGGAAGTCGCTTGTTTTGCACAAAATGATGATCTTGATCTATTATAGATGAGCCATGAGCTGGGCTCTGCTTCCTCCTCTCTTCCACTCACACAAATATCACTATCGCCCAATCCAACAGCTCCAATGGAATAACTTAAGCCGACGAGAAATGAGAGCACATTTGGAAATTTTCTTTGGGGATAAAACATCACATGATTTGAGCAGGAGCAGTCCTTCTCGCTTGTTGTTCAGACATCAAAAGGAATTCGTAAGAATTAGGGAGAGAGAGAGAGAAAGAGTCCGTTTGAGTCAGAGAGAAAGCAAGAGATTTTCAAAAGTTTCCCTATAATTTTCCGTCTACAAGTATAAAATAAATTTGCTGATTTTCTCATGCTGCTTTTATCTCTCTACTTCCTCCTATTTTACAAGACTCTCTTTATCACTAATTTTATTTGTCATCTTTTCATCTTTGAGCAAATAGCTTCACTTCCCCCACGACTTTTTTCCTCGCAAAATTTGTCTAGTAATTACGATCAGTGTTTCCAAGTATTTAATATGACATTACGTCGTGATAATCAACTTTTGTCAATCTCTGAATTTCTATGCTGGAAGGGGCATTTTACAGGTACTTATTTCATTAGATGAGGCATGTTATACTTATACCTGCTCTGGATGTGGAACATGAAAGTCACTCTTTTGTCTACAGGATGAAGCATAGTTCTTGTTTTCCTAAATTCCAACTCAAAAGAGAAGTCTTTTCTCTCTCTGAAAGGGAAGGTGGAGAGAATTGGAAAATTCGGAAAGTCGTTGGAGCAGCGGAAATGTAAATAAAAGGGAAATGATGTGTGTACCGTGTGCACACAACTTTTCTCCATCGTGTTTTCTCTCATGTCAGCGTATCGACAGTGCAGAACAAGGCTCAAAATAGAGAGAAAATGAATTGAGATGTGGATGTGTGTAGCTTCCCGCCCGAACTCCTCATTTCATTTCATTCGTATGAGACAAGTTTCGAGCATCATGCTAGCCTGACAGTCATCTAATCTAAGGACACAGTTCAATAGGCACAAGGAGAAAAGTTTGGTGTGGTGCGGGAGGAGGGGGCTGTCGTGGTGAAGTGCGGTGGTGTATGATGGCTTCAAAGGAAAACACCAAAAATCATGATAATGATGATGGTGATCTGAATTTTCAGGGAGGATCGAGAGGAGTGTCAATTCTTGATGGAAATTTGTCGACATGTTATGGTTTTGTAATTTGGGCGAATGTGAACATTCCTAACTTTCACGTTTCGTTTCATCTACTAAATATATCCATTTCCTCATTAATTATGATGATGACGGCAGCATAAACTTGATAAAAAAATTGTAATGATTTATTCTTTGAAGAAAGAAACTGAATCATCATTTGATTGTATGAATATTTTTACTAATCATTCAGAATGTTGTTAGAACACCAACACAATATAGGCGATATACTTAATTAGAATTACAGCGCTTGTGCAGGATCTCGCACTGCATTGACGATTTACTCCTTGTTCAAATAAACCAATTCCACTTGGTGAATTTGTCGTAATCCATCAAGTAAACAATTTCCGGATAGTGGTCAATTTGCAAGAATCGCTTCAAAATTCGACCACGCAGAAAAATATGCCGATCCTAAAGCCACTAGAACGTACTCAGCTTTTTAAGATTTAAATTGTCATTTTCGTTAAATAAAAAGCCAAAGTTTCACAATGACAAAATTGATATAATAAATATTAAGTTCTAATAATACTCCAGATTTGAATAAATGGTGAACAGGTACATAGAACTCGTGCAATGTAATTGAGATGTGTCAAATCTTCAATCTTTCCGAAAGGATGGTATTCTTGAGCTGTTTAATTTAATAGAGATTAAATTATTGGTTTGATCTCTACATTTTGTGAAGCTCACTTCTGCACACTTCTCAATTATTTTGAAATAAATTTTCCTCCTTTTAAACTGTGTTATATATTCATTGTACTCTGTCTCCTCTTCAAGGTAAACTCTCCATTAACCCGTGTCCATTGGAAATCCATCTTCCCCGCGACAGGAGAGAAGCGAAGCACATTATTATTATACTACGCTGACGCTGTGCGGTGGTTTGGTTTGGTCTGGTCGCATTCTCAAAAGACTCATAAATTATGCATGCGCGTTCCAGCTTATCTACTCCACAGATTTTCCTCCAGCCAAGCTTACTCTCCCACTGACAAAAGGCTGAAGGCAATACACTAAACTATTTTTTCTCCTTCTCTCCTCCTCTGGCTTCCTTGACCTAGTTGCTTATCTCGATTACTTCCGGTTGTGCTCTACAAAACCCATACAATTTCAATCCATCTCAATCTCTGATATCTCTCTCGCGCCGAGCAAAGCATAAGCACACACATTTTAAAACATGGAAAAGGTGCTCTGGCTTTTTGTAACAGATGCTCACACTCCACAACATTCCATGTGTGTGTGCTATTTTACTTCTTGTTTTATTGCACACTGGAACCGCTCCAGTTGACTTCACCACATTGGAAAGTATGGAGAAGAATGTATGCGTGCGCTCTTTTGCGAAAACCTGTTATATGCAAAATAACTCTCAACTTCTCTTCTCTCTTGCTTTTGGTTCAATAAAGTCACCAAAATGCGCGTACTAAAGATTCATCCGGAATTCTCCAGAGCCTTGCCGCAAAACAAATCCATGCTATTTTCCATTTGCATACCTCAAAATCGCGGAGAGAGAGAAAACAGCAACATTTTCACCGAGATTTTCCTCTCTTCCTTTTCAATGTGTGTCATTCCCCCCGAAAAACAAATGTGTGTACATGTGGCATAGTGTTGTGGTGTAGCTGGTTTAGTTCTATTTTTTCTGCATCTTCTGCTCATGGCATATGTAAAGCAATACAATATTCATAACGGCTCTAGAGAGAGAGAGAGAGAGAGAGAGAGAGAGAGAAAAGGGAAGAGATTTTACCTCACGGGCTCCTACCTTTCAACCTTTCCTCTTTTGCGAATATCATAATGTGCATTCCTTCACGTGTTTGACTTTTCCCCTATTCCGACTCGAGAAAAAAAGTAAACGTGTGGAGTGAGTTTGGAGTACATGATGATGCAGATCTAGAAGTACTAGTTTTACTTTCCCGAACTGTACAACAAAAATATTGCACAGTTCGGGAAAGTAAAACAACAACTTCATCTTCTTCCTTTCATCGTATCCTATTTATTTTAGGAGAGTTTTCTCCCTTTGTTTGCTCAGGATCAGAGAAGAAGAGAAAATAAAGGTTTTCCAATAAAACCGAGAGAGAGAGAATAAAAAAGTGAGTGATAACCTGAGGGGATCCCAAAAGAAGAGAGGGAGTCGTGCTCTCTCTCTGCAATCGGATATTAAGCATGGAGCATATGTTTTATTTACGTCTTATTTCATATCTCTGGAAAAGTACAATGCGCGTGTACCCCTATCATGAGCACTTGCTTATAATATTTTGGCACACTTGAAAATGATGGATTTTTTCAGGGGATTTCATCAAGAGTCAACATTACACGTATATTGTGTACATCTTTTTGGGTCATCATATTTGAGGAACAATTGTGATCAGACGTGTGCTGAAATAGTAGAAGATATTTCCCAGCGGGTTTTTCCATACAAAATTCAAGATGAGCACACCTGAACTCAGAATCCGAAACTTAGTTTTGCATCAATATATTTATGTATGAATGTATGTATAAATAAAGCTTCCATAAGCGGAAACGTCATCAACATCATCATATCCTAAAAAATTCCTTTGTTCTTTTCCTCTTTTTCCTCTCGTTTTCATATTGATTTCTTCTCCCGTTTTGCATACAATTTTGTTTTGAGCGAAAACAAAAGCTGGATGGGAAAAAGTGAGAGAGAAAAAACATTATTGAACAAGATGTTTTTTGTTTGCCTTATGTTTTTTTTTCGAATTGAAAAATAGTGAAAGGCACACTTGTGTTTTTGTAACTTTTTTATGCAAGAATAATGGAAGTGGAGAAAACTCGTTAAAAAGTATTTCTCTGGATTCTGGATATGGATATGCTATTGTATTGAATTACAATGTGGATATAAGGCTCTCACTCACTCACACATTTTTTTGGATACAAAATGTTGAGAGAGAAAAACTTATCATTCACATCCCACACCATATGCCATGTGCAAAAAAGTAAATGAGCAAAAAGTGAAGGAAAGAAGGGAGGCGGAGAAAAAACTCAACAGAAGGAGTGGAGAAAGTTGAGAAATGTGTCGTGTGTGTGTGGCGGACGCTTGAAGCGAAGCTATTCATCAAGAAAAAAGAGAATAGGAGAATTGTATATATCTTTCTTGTTTTTTCTTCTTTTGTTTGTTATTTCGTGTGTGGAGCAGCAGCACATGTACACAAGAGAGAAATATAATATTCCTTTTACAACTTTCACTTTTCTACATGAATTTATAAGTTTCTATTTCGGGGAGTTTAGAGGACTAGACTTGGTTAAATGTGGTCGTCGGTCGTCCTTCATTCCCCCTCTCGCTTTCACTTTTGTCAGTTGGCTACGCTCCCTTTCTCTGTTGCAATGTTGAATGCGAATATATTTATATGTGATTTCCTCTTGTGCATAAATATTTTTTCTTTCTCTCTCTCTCTCTGCCTTCTGTCTCTTCTCATTTTCCCAGGGAAAATTCGCCCATTGTCTTTGATCTATGCTTTCATTACATAAAATACGTGTGTGTGTGTGTTTTGCTGTGGATGTGTGCTCGCTTTGTTTACTTGTTTCCCCTCGTCGTACTCTTTCTCTTTCCATCATCCAGACTTGGGAGTCAAGCTCCCATAATATTTATTACTTTTCATCCATAATTATATGAAAAGTGTAACTGGCAACTGTGCAACATTCCTCCACTCCCAACAATTTATTGTTTCAATGCTGCCCACTTTTTCTAATCTGTTTGTAGTCGGACGAGTCGGTCGACGATATGGATTCATTCATGTGCGTCTCACTTGCTCGGGAAAGAAAAAGTTACACCATTCATTTTCAATAGAATCTCTGAAAAGTCGATTTGTAACGGTGAAATTTAATATGGCTTAGGCACATATCTGCATTTGCACATCTCATGTTTATATGTGCGCACTTTCTCTCTCATAATTATATGGACTCGATCCGATTCCGATCCTATCAAGATAAAAGTAATATGAGCGATAATTTCACTCACTTCCAGCCTGTCAGCCGTCTCTCATTATGTCTTCGATCCAAGGTCCAAAGAGTGAACTTTATTGCTATCAAAGGAAATCAACAGTCAATAATATAACGGAATCGTATTTCATGCTCATGGTACGTGACAGTTACACTACGTTTCTTTTACATAAATCGGATTTATTCGAAAGCATATCACAAGTTCATCGCATGTCTCCTTCTCTTCTATAATTTAAAGGAGGAGACACCAGATACCACTTTCACAGAATTGCAGACAAATTGGCAAAGCAATTGAGGAGTTGACAATTTCACCCACGTCGATAGTGATTTTCATGGCAAATTACAAGGTTTGAAATTTGCGACAATTTGCAAGGGAAGTTGTACAACCTTGTTGTATACAATTCTGCGAAAATTGGATACAACTGCGCATCAATTTGTTTTGAAAGCCACTTTTCGATTCTACTAAAAACCAAATTTCGAAGTACATTTTGCTCAGTCCAAACTGCAACTAAGGCGGTCGTGGTCGCGCATCTCTGGGTTTCGAGAAAAAATGGGCAAATCACCATCAATTTACGACGTGGTCGCGTTTTACACAAGGGTTTATCCTTTCAAGTCTTTTCTCTACTGGAACAACAAGTACGAGTTGGTCCTCAACAAAAGGAAACCTGATTTATGGTTATGGTATTTGATCATATTTCTCGCGAATTTCATCTACGGATTTCTCCTCCCTTCAATCCTTCTGCTCAAGCATTTCTATTCGTCCCAACTACAGATTCCACTCCTCCAAACAATTCTTTTTATGTTGGCAAGCCTGACTTGCTTGATAACTTCGGTTCAGGTTCTTGTCAAAATGAGGCAGGGTGAAAACTTTGTGTTTGGATTTAATCAACTTGCTTGTTTGCAAAAGTACATATCACACCGTAAGATAAAAAATACATATTCCTTTGCACTAAAATTAAAATGTTGAATCAGAATTAATTTGCAGAGAAAAATATTTTTCCAGGATTTCCCAATGTTGCATTTGATCTTGCCTCGGATCGTAAACGCCTACGCGAATATTCAATTATGATGACAGCATATTTGTACCCTTCAATTTGGCTTTGGCCATCGGTCGCTGTTGGCTGTGCTTTTGCTCTCGTCTACTACGATCACGACCACATTCCATACTTCTTGTCGTCCAACTCGTCTCATAACTTCAACTCGCTCATGTTCATCTTCAGACTTGTAATTACCGTATTAATGGGCATTGAAGCGAATCGTTTCACCACCGAAACACTACTCCACATCTCAGTCCTCTTCCAAATGTACAATTTCTCGCTGACCTTCCTCGCCCAAGTGAAGTCTCCCGTCGTGTTTCTCGACCACATGAGAAAGTTGACTTTATGCCACGAGGCAATTAGTCCATACATCAACTCCATTTATGGTATACTCCTCTTCTTCGGCCACGTTAGTATCGTGTCATTCCTCTGGCTCACCTTGAAGGCAATCAAGTTTGTGCCAACATTTTTCTGGATATGTTGTCCTTTGTTCTCTCTCTCATTCATTTGCATCATGGTCGTCATGATTGACTTTTTGGGGGCAACTGTGCACGAAAGGTCTGCCTCTCTTGTGCAATCTTGGAAACATGGACATTTTTGCGTAGGAATCTTGTCGCAGCGGAGGGGGAAATCGCTAAGAAAGATGGTCTTTCGTTGTGGCGGATTTTTCACGCTGCAGCGCGGAACCACCTTAATCTACATCGATAAAGTGTTGCTCAACTTGGCGAATGCCGTTTTACTTATTGAGTTTTAAAGAGATGAGAAAGCTATTTATAAACACACTTGAGACAACATTAAAATGTCACTTTTTATTCGAACATGACACCAAAGAAGTGGAACAGCAGAAGGATATATATTTTGTATAAATATATATTCGAGGGCGAAGGAGAAAGAGAGAGGAAAATAGGGCCACTCCCTCGGGGAACATTTTCCTCGAGTAAAAGTGTAATGTGTGGAGGGAATTAGCAGCGCGTGAGAAGCACTTGAGGAGAGAAAAGGGGAGAAAAGAGGTCTATAATCATAATGACATTCTACAAAAAAGGTACACACTCGCATACTCGAAGAGAGTTAGCGGAGAAATGCGAAAATTGTGTGCTTGTTTTCGTAAGCATTTTGCGAATGCGATATGCGATGCCATAACACAACAACCACCACTTTTTATAGCCGGGAGCACGCATGCCGCAATTGAAGTGAAGCATAAGCCATCGTAATTCATCAACTTTATTGCCTATTATTACATCCTGCATCTGACTCCAGCCAAGACAAACTCGAAGAAGAAAACGAGAGTTTGAGTCTTGAGAGAGAGAGAGAGAGAGAGAGAGAAAGACGGAACACAATAGAAAAATGTAATGTAGTTAAAACGGTGAAAGCATTATCGTATCGTACTTAGCAAAGTATAATACTATACATCTTATATTGGCTTTTACTTCTGATCAAACACAACCAACATCTATACTTCCACATACGCATGTGTCCGTGTCCAGACGAAAATAAAACATTTCTTTTTGTAAAAGGATGATACATTCAAAGATAACTATGTACACACGTTAAGTTAATCCAGAAAAGCAATAAACTCTTTTTATTAAATAATGGAAGAAAATTGTCTTTATTTTCATGAAGGTATAACGATACTATATTAAGGATTTGGTGGAAGCATTATGAAAAGAAAATGAAGTTGTTCAAAGTAGCTAGATATTATGTGGTCACACAGGGCGGAAAAATAGGAAGCCTTTCACATTAACTCCTTCTCAATGAATAATTTCTACTCTTTCTGCTCGCATGATTATGAGTTGCTTGCCAATCGTGGAGAGGAGTTCTTGGTCTTTTTCCTTCCTTCCCTGGCTTCTCCCTTCATTCACTCCAGCTTTATGATCCAAAACGGCGAATGTCCCGTTGAATAAAAATTAACTTCGGTTCGGGGAAAAGGAAGGGGAAAATAGAGCCAAAAAGTGAAAGCGGACATTGAGTATATATAAAAATGGAGTTTGTGAGTACACTCCGCTCACATTACACCAAACCTCATAATGGCTTGTTTCCCTTTTCGCGTGTGTGTGTGTGTGTGCAAAATAATAGAGAGAAAAAAATGCTCGATTCTGATTACCTAAGGTATGGTTTGATACGGCTAACTGGTTCGTTACACACCGTTAAATTTCTCGTTTTCAAGTAGGCCACACGGTCAGAGGAGTTCAGTTCAGGCGACAAAGATTATTACTGGGCTGGACTGAAGCAAAAAATGAAATGGTAAGATAACTGGACTTTTAAGCGTGATCAAAAACAAGTAATTGTTTGCGGAACAATATTATGTAATTTTTGGTACTTGTCTGACTTTCTCTGGTATTCAAAACATTCAAAATGATACAAGATGAAAATGTTGGTACATTTGAGCTGAGATGATTGTGGAAATGGTAGGAATGTGACACGAGTATTAAACCGTTTTATGACGCAACTCAACGAGTGTGTGCGGTTTACATCTAAATAATGGTAATCAAGCGGAGGACTACTGCGAGGAGGACACGACATTGTGCCAAATGTGCCGCAGAGAATGGGAAATGATATGTCTTGTGTGAGTGTGGAATATGTAGATGCAGAAAACATACCTAAGCACATATATACCTAATTACGTGGGCACGAAAAGAGTTTTCATTCCTGTTTACGAGATACACTGTGGGAATTAGTTCGGGTGGAAAATGGGCAAAAGGGGAAAGCCTTCTTCTTCTCTCTTAAAGCTTTATCGAGAAGAATGAGATTAGGGAAAGTGTTATTTTGTGGGTTTTGTAATGATCTTTTAATGATATTAGAGTTACGAGAGGGGAGGATCAGTTTGAGGCTCCCAAACAACCTCGTTACAAAAGGAGACCATTTTCAACTAAAAGGCTGCTTCGCTGAAAGTGCTCTGCTCTCATCGCATATATTATCCTCGTTTTAAAATGTAAAATGTGTGCAGGTAGGTATGTGGTGGACCATTTGACCTTCGATCTCCAGGCAGGGCTCTCTAGATGCTCGTTTTTTTGGTTTTCCACAGAAAATATAAAAACTTGATGAGACCTTCGTTATTGAAGTTTCACGTGTGAAAACACCACAAAAACTTGAGCTTATCCTCGTCTCTCCACAAATGAGCTTGTCTAAAAGTGTGCTAGAATTATGTAAAAAGGGTAGTTGAAATAATGCATAATGGCGGAGAGAATATGTGGGCTACTGGTGTGCTAGAGCTCTTTCTCCCATCTCTCCTCCGTTATCAAGTATTTATGAGAGAGCGACCGTGCATGAAAAGAAGGCTTAAGTGTGTGGTCTAAACCCCCTTCCTTTCTTAGCTTGCTCCTTGTCTTTGTCCAACTATCGAGGGACGACCAAGAGTTGCTTTCACTTCCACTTTCCCGCTGTTTGTGTCCGTGTGGGAGCACACTGAGAATGGAAAATAATAATGTATGTGCATCATCCCTCTCCCTCTCTCTCTATATTTATTATACTCGTCACATTTTCGATATTATTAGCGAGCCCCATTTTTTATTGTTGGCATGATATGAAGAATATGAAGAGAGTGAGTTGGAGTCTCCTTCCTTTTTTCCACACATTTTCGTGTATAATCCTTAATCGCCTTAAGAGGCAATCAGCAGCCCGTATAATTTCCCCTTCTCTCTCTACGAAAAAGAAGGAGCAGATCGCCTACTCTTGTGAGATTCTTGTGGCAACTTTCTTCTTCTTCTTTCGTGTGCAGATAAAGGTTTTTCTCCTCATCTCATGTCCAAAGACTTTATTCAACATCGCATCGCCGAGTATGAAAACTGGCCACGAGTGAAAGGAAGAGAGAAGGAGATTTTGTGTGCTACATTATTACACTACTACTTACTACTTGCTTTCTCCAAGAAAGAAAAAAGAGTGGGAGAGAGGGGAGCACGTTCCACTTTCACTTGATCACTCTCCCATGCAACGCATTCCAGATAGGCTTCCTCCACTATTTATACCTTAATATCGTACAGCCAATTGTCTAGATTGCGAAGTGCAGAGCGGAGCTAAGTTGAGAGTCGTATTTTTCTCCACGAAACTTGTGTCTCTCTATAACTTTCACTCTCGCATTGTGTCCGGGTCTAAAGGAAGCTTTGTACATATAACCAATATGCATATACTACTGCGTACATCCTCACTCTTATTTATGGAGAGAGCATGTATGATATGTAAGGATGGGAAAGATAAGTGAAACCATATTAGTTAGAGTCATTCTCCCTGCACACTTGAGCATTAATGGAAAGACTTGCTCCCTCACACCATACATTATTATCATTAATCAACGTGAAATATGTCGCAATGTCGATACTTATTTTCGCCCGGAAATTTCCTCGCTAATAACCAAACTAATTGAAAGTACTTTGCTCATAAGTCCTGAGAGAGTGGATGTGAGATAAGAGCGGCGGCTAATTCTTGTCTAATAACTTGACTCGCTCAACCTCATAAATACATTCAAATATACAATGCTTTCTCCTTGTAAATTTTCTTCCAGGGATTCGTGCAATCACGTTGGAAGAAAGTGGACCCCGCTTTGTGGAAGATTGGCAGACAACGTACGCATACAGTAGTCGGCTCGGTGGGAAAATCTCGTGTCGAGTACATGGTCAACCTAAGCCAAAAGTTCAATGGGTCACGAATGACTTCTTCCCTGTGACAAACATCACTTCCATTCGAGACGTAAGTAGCCTTCTTCATAAATGTGCCGTCAAATCATTCGTTTTATGTCCGTTTTTTAAATACTTTTTTCCCATTCGAACAAGAATACGATGATCATCCGAATAATCATTCTATGACCTGAGCAAAGTCGATGAAATGCGAAACCACATGCAGCCAACGGGTTCCGTGTCCCAATTGTCTTCCAATTCAAGATGATGAGCGTGTCACACAAGAAAAGCCACAAAGCCAAATAGCCATTTCCTCCTCTTTTTTTGCGAAATCATATTTAAGTGAGCTTTACTCTTTGTTTCGGTAAGAAAAAAGAAGGAGAGGAAAAGGAGACTAGTATCGAAGGTTCTGTACTCGTCTTAGCCTCATCCTTCCTGTCTTCCTTCCGTTTCCATTCTCTGAACCTCATTGTGGACGATACTCGGGGAAAGCGATATTCCTTTCTCTCTCGCTTTCTCTCAGTGTGTCTCCCATCCCATATGTGATGTTGATGATGTGGTCTCGGTCTTTCTTTTTTTTTCTTTTCAAGTGGTGCCAAGCCAGCAATATATATTCCGTTCAGTAGTTGGAATAATGTCTTATTGAATAAATACTTATAGATTCTCGCCCACGTCTATAAGGAAATCGAATTGTCGCCGGGAATTGCATGATCTTTCTATATAATTTCTTTTTATGTCTTATATAAAAATGAGGTTGTCTTAAGTACGATATGGCTTCTCCCTCCGAGCACAGATTTCCTTTTCTCTCTCTTCTTCTTCCGCAGCATAGACAAGTAAGTCGATGCACTTCATCTTTTTATTGTGAGGAGAAAGAGAGAGAGAGAGAGGTAGTTACGCAAGAGGAGAGAAAGGCTAACGTTTTCTCCACAAGGAAAAAAAATCGTGTAGCTACACACAAAGTTAGTGAAGTGTCGTAGTCTCTCGGCTAAAATGGAATATAGCTCCTGTGTGGATATTGATAATGGAGTGAGGAGAAAGGGAGTTTTTTATTTTAAAAGGGAGAAAGAGGAACATGAGGAATAAATTGAATGTGAGAGTTAGACAACAATGGATTCTCTCCTTCCCCTTCTTGCTCTACATCTGCTCCTTCTACGATACGGAGGAAATATGACGATTGAACAAGACTATATCTTGCAAGTGTGTGTGGAGTGTGGTGATATGGTTGAAAGGAAAGAGGATGTAGTGAAAGTGATAGCAGATTTGTAGCTTGATTCTAAAGCGTTATAAAGTAGGGGCAAAGAAGGAGTGTATGTAGTTTTCCTCCTTGAAAATCTATTAGAAAAGCCGCAGAGCAAGAGCGATTTGTAGCAAGACAAGGGGCACCAGTTGGCCTGCACCAGTGTGTGTGTGTGTATGTGTGTGTGTGGGAAAAGCATGACTTTTAGTATGAAATCCGAGCCACAAACGTATGGGCTTGCTTTCACATAAAAAATTCTTGTTTGTGTGTAAATACTTTTTTTAAACTGGGCCAGCAAGATAGTACGAAAGGTTGATGTTCAACTGACTCTTGTGAGAGAGAAAGAGCAGGGCTTAAAGCACGAATACGAAAGAATATAATCGAGATGAAGGCACAGTTACGTTCTTAACTAAAGATAACCTGATGCCATATTGAATTGAACATCAATATCAACTGCAGATAAGGAAGAAGATCAAGTATTGAATTCAAAATTGAACTCATTTTTTTCTCCCTTTTCGAATGCCTAACAAATATACGATTTCCATTTATTGCGGTTGAACGTTCCATTTTCCAGTTTCCACTTCTCTGCAGAATTTAGAGAAACGGAACAAACAAACGGAGGTAGTTGTATAAGCAAAATGTTATGTATACTCAACGTTATAGGCAGAATATGATTTTGTTGTTAAAAGTAGTAGAGCTTTTGAGCTTAGATCTCACTCGACTATAAAGATGTGTGAGAGACGAGGTCTGAACAAGTTGGGCGGATACCGTCATGAATTATTCTTGGCGGTCATGACCGCATCACATTTGAAATGATCATACACATCAGCACCAGCAGCACCCTACGAAAGCCGTCATTTCCAGTGAACCGTGCGGAAATGGCAGGACAAACATTGAGGCTTTATCTATAAAAATATACAACTTGTATATATACCCTTGCCCAGATAAAGTACCTCTATCATTAATAAATGCGACTCTCATTATGCCTCATTTTATACGCTTGAATTTAGCACAGCATCACTTCCTCTTTATACATTCAGCGGAAACCCTTTTTATATTTTATGTTTGTCAATGTGCGTTTTCAAGCAAAGCCTAAAATACACGTGTGTATATGGTGTACATGAACCCTGGAAAGGATGTGCTGATTATCCAGATTTTTATCTTAAAAATCCTGTTTCTCTCCTTCGCACTTTTCTCCACTTTCCTTTTCCGCTCATGAATCACCTTCAAAAAGGATTACTGATACGGAAAAATTGTTTGAGTAGGATGCACAACTTGAGCAAGTTGTGTATATCGAAATATGTGGAAAAAGAAGGAATCTCTAAAAATAAAAATCAGAGAAAATCGTTTGAAGGCATGCCCTATAGCTATTAGCTTGTCTTTTATTTAAAAATCTCAAATCCAATTTTTCCTCTCCTTTTCTCTCTATCAAATTTTATTGAAGTCCGCATTGACTCGAGAGGAAAACAGCTCTTCTCCTCCGAACCCAAACGCGGAAGTGTATTTTTTTCTTGAGGTTTTCCTCCAAGAATGAAAACGCTGATGATTATTGTTATTGGTTTTGGATGGGTTGGGTCCTAAAGAAAGTATACTTTATTCTTGGACTTGGGGAAGGAGTTGATCGAACACGAAGGAAATGCCAAAGAGATTATTATTATTACTTGAACCATTTCCTCCCTCCGTTCACTCCTTCAAGACGAAGTACGAACAAGAAGGAGCAAAAAAATCTGAATCAGTTTATTCCAGTTTTCCGGCTTAAAATTGGAGATCTGCGAGGAATAATAAGATGTTGTGCTTCTCTCAAGCTGGATTATTGCTCTCTGTCTGCAATCTTGTTGGGATTTTTTAAAAAAAGAGCTGCAGCTGTGTAGATAAGAAGGAGAAGGAGAGAGAGAGAAGATGTGGATGTGATTGACTGAATGAGGTTGCTGACCTTTGCACTAGAAAATGTAGAAATGATTGGGGATAGTGAAAAGGCGAAGATGTTCCGCTGAAGAAAAGAGCTTTCACTTTTCTTCTTCTTGATTTCATTAGTTCGAATCGTGGGGCCGCCTCCGTCTCGAAAGAACGTGGCGATCTTGACTGTGTGTCTTGAAAGAATTTTCTCTCTCCGGAATCTTCGTGGATTATTCCAAGTCGTCAGCTTGAAGTTATGGCTATTTTTCCACTGGCCCAGTCCAGTTGCAACAAGCTTCTTCTTCGTAAGTGTTCGCTGGAGAAAATGAGAAAATTTTTAAGATAAAAATCAAAACTTTCAAAGCTCCAGAGAGCTCCTTTTCATTTCATTCACTTGGCTTGGCTTGGAAAAAAATTGAAGAGGAGAAACAGTTGTTTGAAATGTTGGCGGCAGCTGGTGTATCTTCCTTCAGCTACACTTGTTTTATTGTTGCCAATTTGAGATGGGGAGAGAGATAGTGGGAGGAGAACCAATTATCCAATATGTGATATTTGACTTTTTTGTGTGTCAGAACTTACGAAAGTCTCTCTAACGAATTTGTGTGTGTTATCAACAGGTCGACAACGAGGGGAATCTTTACTTGAGACCATTCGAGGTAGACAAGTATCGACCGGAAGTGCATGCCGCAGGATACCGATGCCGAGCCAGCAACTCGGTTGGATCCATTATTAGCCCTGAAATACAGACAAGAGCTGGTACGTGCTTTCATACAATATACAAAACACACTCACACACGCTATTGCTATTGTAGAAAATTGGCTGGATATATGTATCGTGAGATAAAATATAAACGCGTGCTTCTCTCTCTCTCCATCTCCCTCCCTTTCCTAAACGAATTTCTCTATCATCCCAAACTTTCTCCAGCTTCCAAAAAAAACTTTCCCTCTATTTGGACTGGAGTTTGGAGGTCTGGAAGTTGGAGTTGGAGCACATGAGGAGGATATCATTGTGTATTTTGTGTGACAAGGGAATATGGCTTTATAACGTAACTGATTAGCTTGCAGGCATTAACCTCAATTAAGCCGTTTCCCAAAATGAATATATCCTGTCATTAAAAATGATACTTTTTGCTGGGAGAGAGAGATGGAGAAAATTTCCGCTGTGTTGGCAAACTTCTCTCGTTGTGGATGAGAATGAAAGGGTAACACGCAACGCACATCTATGTTATGGGGTTAGATATGTATAGGCTGTACGTGTACGTGACACAGCAGGAAGCTGAAATGAGAACGAAATGCCACAAAAGTCAGCAGGTGTTGATCCATATTTCGCAATTAAGCAGAAATGATTAATATTACAATTTCTCTTGTCTCCACTCCCCGAATTTAGCCCTCCCAATTACTTAATTACTGTTTTCGAAGGATATTAATGAATACAAGTTAATAAATTGGGGTTGATATAATTTCGCATATTTTTCGTTGGAAAGAGGCATGTATTGTGCCATATTGGAGAACTATATTTTGTTTCAGGCAGTTGTCATTTTTTGCGTGTTATTTCTAAGGAAAATTAATATGTGGGTTATATTTTTGTTTGCAGTGCTTGACACATCGTATGAAATAGAAAACCCAGATGTAACCGTCATTAGGGGAAATACAGCCATACTACGGTAAGGTCCACATACTTTTTGCTCTTTTTGTGTAATTTAACTCGCAGTATTGAACCTTGTGTTCCGGCAAATGTTGTTAGAAAGAAAGTGGAGAGTGGGATTTTAATTGAAGATGCAATCAGTAGCAATACATTTTCATCAAGTATCAACTCAGCTTTCACATTTACATTTTCACAGGGAATGTACGTTCAATATAAATAAATCTGGGAAAACAAGTTAACTCCTGGAGAAAAAATAAATAAAATATAGGTGACTTTCACAACATTTCCACTCGAAATGCTACCAGAGTCAACCCGATTCCAAAAGCAAAACTCTTTTTTTCCAGTTTGATAGACACATTTCTTCAGGAAAGGAGAGAGGGATTTTAGCACACAGAGTGGCTGTATACATGTTTTGTTTGTAAAACTCTTCTCTTTCCCATCGTCCTTGGATTTGGAGATGGGTGAAAACGGAAAGTAGACCAGTTTTTTGAGTTTACAAACACAACAAAAAACGCCACTCCAAAACTTGCTCGAACACATAATTTAGGCAAAGTGCACAGTCAGTTATATTAAAGCAGAGGAAAATGTCAAGGATTTTCCTCTTTCGCTTGTTGCGAAAATCCCAAAAATAAAATGGCTGTTAATGAATGGAAGAGTGGATAAGAGGAATGTTTCACACGAGGAAAGGTCATTGAACATGAAGACATTGTTTACAATCAATCTCCTCTGCCTTTACTACCAAAGCTAACACATTTCATCAGACCAGCTCACTATTTGTAAACATTCCTACATCCATCCACATGTTAAATGCACATGTGAGTATTTTTATGTGATGTAATATAGTAAATGTTGCTTGTTTTTGCAACATGGAAATAACGAGGAAAATAATACGGTAGAAAAGAAAGCCGGAGCTAGACAAGGGAAAGTACAACTAAAACATTCGCAGGATTAGCAAGAAGGATATATATTTTTATATATCTTGGCTCGTGGCTCACACATAAAACACTAACAATAAGGTAGAGAGTCTATAATATAATATTATGATGTCTGAAAGCCTGTACGGTGTTGTTGCACGTTCTACCCAAAAGTGGATAAGTCAATAAAAGTGAAAGTCCGCACTGCAAGCCGAAGTTCTGGAGTAAGCTAAAGCTAAAGCTACATATAAGCCATCAACTCAGACTATGTAATTTATAGCGAGGTGACATGCACTAAAGACAACATTTCTCCTTTTTTATAAAGTATGATTATTGTACACATGTACGCTTTTTTAGTATATAATAAAGATAGAGAGACAGGCTGTAGAGAGGGAGAGTAGTACGGATGTAATGTTATGCAATGAAGTGGATAGAAGGCGACGTGCGAGAGAGATGAAATAATGGAATGAGCATAGTAAAAAGGTTTCACTAATGGATTCTTTCCCCTTTTTTATATTCTTTTTGCTCCACACACATCTCAACTCAACACAAATCCATCCATCCGGGTGTACACACACACGCGTCTAATAAAATTGCTTGTCAACTCATACCACCACCAACGAATATCTGTGTGCCCTCTGCTTTATCCTGTCAAAATGGATTCATCGTCACTTGTTCCACTTCCACAACCACCTTCTCGGATGGGTTCGTGAAATGATGTAAAAAACAACACAACTGCACAATGATCGTCATATTGTCACCGATTGGATGACTCACATAATGGCTCTCCACATTTACTCAACTCAACTCAAACTGTGACTGGATAAATCAAACAAAAATATGTGTTCTCTGTGACGTGTTATGTGTGCCTTCTTTTGTTTGCTCCACTTTCATTTACATTAACCCTTTTTCTCTGCTCATAATAATTATCGGTGATTGAACTTCCTCTCATTCCCCCCCCCCCAAAATCATTTCCTTATTTAATTCTCCTTTGTTCACTTTTTTCTCGTGTGTGTATGTTCATCACGTTCTACCTGTGCTTATGTGACTCTCTAAACGATTGATGGACAACTCTGAAACTGTGAATGTGACTTGTGCTCCTGGTGTGATTTATGAAATAAAAACTCGGATCCAATGCTCTTTTCTTTTTGTTTGCTGATGATAATGGTGACGGGTTTACCGTTACACGGGGCTCTCGCTATTCCTCTTTCCCTCTCTTTGCGAGAGCAGCTGCACAGTGCCTGAACATTTGAGGGAGTTTGTTTCCGTCACGTCGTGGGTTCAAGACTCCACCGTCAATATTTATCCTAACTTCCAGACTGGTAAGCTTAAGCGAATAGTTTGTTATACACACCTTTTCTGATAACACAAACACAAGTCAATTGTCTTTCTCTACCAATTCAAACATACAATTTTTCTATGCTCTGCTTCAGTTACTAGCTCCTTTTTGTCTACTACTCGGCTTGTGCTAGAAATGAGATGAGAATTTATGATGTGTCAAACCCTCGGGATTCTCTACTATTTCAAAATAATGATCTCCTATTAAATTCCCTTTTGGCCCAGTCTATATTCTCCCTCTCTTCCTTCCTAACAAATAATGCTACTTAGCCAACTTTGAAAATGCACCGGAGATGAAGATGCAACAAAAACTTTCCACTAGAGTCTGTAGAAAATTAGAGAGAAAATGAAATGTGCATTTAGGATGTAGACAGTAGACGCGGATGCGCTTCTCTTGATGATGACGATGAGGGCATTGAACAGACATCTGTCTAGATTCTCTTCCCTTTTGCTCCTCTCGCATTTCATGTTATCTACTCTGAAGAGATACACATTTTAATAAGTGGGTGGTAGTTGGAAGGGAGAAAACTTTTGAACTGAACACACACACTTGTTACCTGACTGAACGGAGCGAGCGAAAAGGCGGAAAGTGAAAAAGGAGAAAAGATTCTCGAGAGTCGGGCATTATCCAACACGCCTCTTGACTGTTTTGACCTGATGATATCGTTAATATCAAGTGACAGCATGGTCCCTCTAATTCACACATCTTCACAAAAAACACTCAGGTTTTGGAAAGTGCATACAAGCTACCTACGCCATCAGTCTCCTTTCAAGAGCGTGTCTCTTCATTATTTTCATATTTCGTTGGGGTAGCTTATTCTACGTGAGGACGTGTATGAAGCAAAGGATTTTGATAAAGACAAACACAAGAGATTGTGTGAACAGAGTCACTACTTTCCCTTTGAGTTTACATAAGGATACGTGGCGATAAGAGCTTTTGATGTGAACTGAACATCTGCAAAAAAAAGTCAAAAATAAAAATAAACAGAAGCTTATTGGCTCAAGCTCAAGTTCATAAATTATCGCCACCTCAAGCTTCGTCACTCATCCCCTTCTATATTCCTCAACCTCATCTTTGATCAGCTTGACTAATGATTCAAGGTGAGAGAAGAGAGCGCCTAAGAAGATATCACGAGAGAGTTTGAAGGATATTAGTGATCGTGATGGCTTTGTGATGTGTTCTCTAGTGACGGATCATCCATCACACCTTCTCTCCTTCTCCACACTTCGCAATGCGTTCTCTATTGAGTATCATGTGTAATCGGGAAAATAAATAAAACGCCGCGACGTGTAGTTGTTCTCGAGAATGAGTTTGATGACTTTCCCATCATCAACGCAACTTGATATCTCCCTTCTTCCTCTCTTGATTCCGTCGAGACTGGGGGGATAATGCGCAATGAAAAATGATGCTTTGAGCTTATCTTGACAAGATAATTCGATACGAATTTCCCTCCCTCTCACAAAACGCGTAAAGTATATAAAAATAGTTTTAATGATTTAATTAATCTTTTCTTCTTCTTCTTCTGCTTCGCAGCGAAGTGGTTCATGCTGCCAAATGGGGACCTGTACGTATTCAACGTGGATCTTGCGGACGGCTACAAAACGTTTGCATGCCGCACTTCTCACAAGCTAACGAACGAAGCGAAAACTAGCCAAAACGCACGTATCATTGTTAAAGGTAAGAACTGTAGGGGAAAATCAATTCTTTTTTATGTAATGCATGTATGTACATTTACACATTTTCAGAAGCTGAGCATATGTCCGCTTTTTTATAACTTAACACCATTCTTCTCAAAATACCTTTCCAACTTTCCCCTTTTAATAATTTCGTGAAGAAATTAACTCGCATACTTTTCAACTTTTCATCGCCAACTTTTCTTTCCCCTCTGCTCCACTTCTATTTCATTAGTAATTGTTCTACAAGATCTTCATGGTCTATTGTACCCTGCCCCCTCATAAGATTCCTCTGATGATGACGATGACGACGCTGAGGACAAAGCAATTCAGTCCAGGTTTTTTAGCATAGAGCATCCCACCTATCACCAAACTTTTATTTTCTTTATCTCGCTCTTCTTATGAGGCATACCTTCTGCTCTTTTGCTCCGAACATTCCATGAAATTCTTGTACTCTGAGAATTTTTCTTGCTCCTTTAAAAAAATATCGCCCAACTTTTTCCCGTGTGTGGACCTGGACTGGACCGTTTTTCCAGAGAGAGCAAGCTTTCTTTTGTAAAATGTGAAAAGAACAAGTTTTTTTATATTCAAGTGGACTATTCCCAAGGTCTCTTATGACCATTTTCCCTTCGACCGTTTTTTTCATGAATGGGCCATTGACATTGCACAGGGGAGAATGAGAGTTGACTTGACTGCTATATTATCGCACCCACACCACTATCGTCTTCGTCTTCTTCTTCTACACCACTACTTGACTACTACACTAGCCAAAAGCATGAAATGTTGTCATACTTTCACCACATCCTTTCATTCTTGTCATTGCCATCATCCCATTGCACTTTCACAGGCATCATCACATTGAACTTTAATCGTGGTCTCGTAACATAAAAAGGAAGAGAGGTGAGGAGTGAGGCCTGCGAGAAGGGAAAGAAAGCATACGTATATAGGCAGGCACGCATTCCACAAGCACAAGCAGAACAAAAATGTTTTGAGAAAGAGAAGTGAAGAAGAAGAAAAAACTTTCTTTTTTCTCCGTCGTAAGCTATTTTTTCCTAAAATGGTCTTGGTGAACGCTATTCATTCTTACTTTTCGTGTAAAGGCCGGTACTCAGGTCTTGTTTTCGCTGAGCGAAATGAGCCAAACGGAAAATTTCGTGCAGTTTTCGAAAGTGGT
>JAQFZW010000969.1:0-36591 GCA_034687055.1 Heteromurus nitidus | reverse complement strand
AAAATTCCGCCCTGACGAACTGAGTTAAGCACTGGGAAGGAGGACGAGATGCACTTTCCCCAGCGTATCACAAATTGTTGATTTCTGAACCAGTACATAAGCAGCTCAATCACGGATGCTGGCACTCCTCGTTTGCACAATTTGTGCAAAAGGGTGAAATGGTTCACCATATCGAACGCTTTGGAGGCGTCCAAGTAGCAGATGTAAAACGGATATATATATATATATCCATATGCACGCTTAATCATTCACAAATTAGTTTTATATTATGAATATTATGGTATATATTAAATATATGCGTAAATTAGAATGCAGAAAATAGTTACTTTTCATCTCCACTCTTGAGAGGTGACCGATGGTTGATACGTCTGAGTAGGAACCACAATACTTATTGTGGTCGTTGTGGGTATGAGGAAACACCCTTCCTCCAACTCCTGTGTGCGTTTTATAATGGTTACTACACCAGGAGAAGTTTGTTCCAATTTTGCTATACTTTCATTATGTTGCTTCTGAGCGTGCGTGATGGTCTCACTAATACTCATGGTCCCGCTAGCTGGTATCACGTTTGCGGATGATCTCCCTTCTAAGCCATCACAGGTAATCAAATCCACTTTTTGGTCAGAATCACTTGATTCCTTGAGCAAGCTTTGATACGCTTCTGATAGCGACGAGCTTTCTTCAGTATTCTGATCCTTGGAACCGCTGTCCATCGTTTCTTCGGGTATGTTCGTTCTTCCTGGATAACGCTTACAAAATTTGTAATGTGCGCGGACGTATTCCTTATGTGGAAACCTTAGAAGGAAATTTATTTTATAAAACCGGGTCTTCAAAAATTTGTTTAGAATATGAACTGCTATAAAACAAGTCGCTTACGTTTTACTACAAAATGGACACGCTGACGTAGATTCAGTATGATTTATGTCCTTGTGTCGACTAAAATAGTCAAATAACACATCTTTTACTGCATGTATATTTTCAGTAGACTATTGTATTTTCTGTTCGAAATGATTTAAAAATACCGTAAACTCTGCGGTGTCGCGTAGTCTTTCCCACACAAATCGCATTTGTGCTTGTACACTTCCTTATGCGTTCGGATATGACGAACCAAACAACTGATTGAAGCCAGTTCTAATCCACAGTGTTTGCAAACATGCTTGACTTCGGTTGCAGAGGAGCCTGCTTCACTTTGCGGAGCTCCAGTTTGAAGTGTTAACACGCCTGCGGGATGCTCTTTCTTCATGTGACTCCTGTTCATTAACGCATTACAAACTTAACGTTTACTACCGTCCTTAAACATTACATACACAAAACTATTACTGATTCAGTTACTCACTTCATAGTTTCTTCATAATTGAAATCCGCACCTAAAATATTCAAGACACTGTACTTAAAAACTCAAAATACTTCGGAAGGAATACTATAAAAAATATTAAAGATGTTAGGACAAGCTAGATTGACTTTCTTGACATACCGCATATTTCACAAATGCTAGTTTTTTCTGGTGCATGAGATTTCATATGACGTCTTAGCTTCGACAAGTACAACATTCCTGTGATCAAATAAAAATTTACGGTTGTAATTGAAATATCCTATAAAAATCTGACTTTTAGTAGAAAAATCAAGGCACACCTTTTCCGCATAGTTCACAATAATATTTGGACTCTTTCTTATGAGTCTGCTGTATATGATCCTTCAAATGTTTTTTTGATGAAAATATGGAGAAACAGTGGTCGCATTTCAGTGGAACAACGCCCATCTCTTTGTAGTGAGCGCTTCGCTTATGTTTGCATAACATTACGTACGATATAAATAGTTCGTTGCAAATGTTGCACACAAACTTATCCCCAACACGCTCATTTTTCGAACTTTCTTTATGCTGAAAGGCAAAAAAATAGATATTACGAAACTGAATTCGAATTCCATCATTTGACTCTAAATACATTACCAATCGATTAACAAACCTGGCGTAAATGAACCCTCATGTCTTTTCTTCGAACTGCGACGTAGTTACACAGTAAACAGGGGTAACCTTTCCGATCATGTTTGTTGGAAATGTGAATTTCTTTAGCTTTGTCACTCGGGCATGGAAAACCTGGAATTAGCGTACATATATAGAGTTGACGGCGAACAGTAATAAAATATCTATACATTTTCAAATAATATCATTCGTATATATAATAGTGTAGGCTATTTAGAAATATTACCACAGTGCGGACAATCATTGATATGATTGTTTGCTTTACTAATTTCATGAGCACCCTGATGATCCCTGAAATGTTTCGTATTTTTGTATCGAGCAGGGCACAAGTCGCAAACGTGTATTTGTGGTTCTTTGTCAACTTTTTCGGTCCTATCAGCACTTGGTTCACTTCTAGAACAAAAAGTAAGGCTAAGTTTAACAATATTACAAATAATTGACGTTTTTGCTATACGTTCTAGACCTTCTTGGAGGTTTGTTGGATCTTTTCCTTGGTCCAGACGTGGCTTTCCACTTTTTCTGCTTTGAATCTGACGAGCTTTTGAAACGCTTCTTTGAAGTCACTGGTGGAATAAAATCTGAATCATCTGAGACGTAGTCAGCCAATTCCATATCATTATCATTTATTTCATAGTCATCATCCAATTCTGTCTCTGTTGCCATCTGGTTATCATAATCAACGTCATAATCTAGATCAGGCTCGATGAAATCCGTTTCATATTTTACATCTGTGAATTAGTAAAAGTAAAGAAGTATAATATTTTACATACGCTAATTATTAATTTTAATTTATGTCTTACTTAAGGTTTGTCGTCTGCTACGCCTACTAGCATAATGACTTGTTGATTCGCCTTGAGAATCTACGTGTGATATCGTCGGCACCCAATCCGTGTCGTCATTCTCAAGCGGATCATCCACTGCTGACGGACTATCGTCAATTTCATAACTCGAGTCCTCATTCTCAGGTACATTTTCTTTGCATCGATCTTCTTCCAAGTTCATAGGCACTGTTGACGAGAAAAATCACTTATCTATACGATCTACACGATTTATCTCCTATCTCATTTCATATCTATAAGAATGTTCAATTCAGATACTTACGAATAACGTGCATACGAATATCATTTTCGATTTCACTCAAATTTATCGCGTCACTTAAGTTGATAGTGTCATATATTTTTGCTTTAACCGAGTGTTTCAGGCTATTAAAAGACTCTTGCAAGGCCAGAATTTTAACATGCAGTTCAGCAGCTTCATGAACAACTTCTTTACAAGCTTCGCATAAAAAGAACCAAGTCCCTGGCATACGCAATCCTTTACAACTTCGTAAAAAAGTTGCACACCGTGTCGAAGGGAATTCAAGCATATTTCGAAGAAAAAACACTGAAAATAAATGATGACTAAACTCGGCACTTCCCCCAGATCCTGGAAATGACCCATACATTTCCTTAACAAAGCTGGCATTTCCTACCAGTTCCGAAGTGTTTAAATTATTGTTATTCTGCACTTGTTCGCAACAAACCACGCAATATTTCTCTCTTGAAGATTTAACTTCCTTAATCCTAACTGTAGGATGATAATAGGGTTTCTTCTCTCTCTCTGGTTTATTTTTATCCAGGTCATCTTTCGATATGCCATGGACTCCTATCTAAAACAAATAAAAATCGACAATTTCAATTAAACTTTTATTTTAAAAACAAAGTTAATAGTATTCCTTGATTTCCAATTTCCTGAGTACCAAATGCCGTTGGAAAGACTTCCATCCATTCCTGGAGACGTATTTCAACGTACCCTTCTCTCCATCATATTTACATTTCTTCGTTTCACCCGAGAGGTTACATATTAGTTCACATGTCTCATAGTTGATAACCTCAAAGTATGGTTGCAAATTTTCCCTAACTTTAAACGGCACATGCTTCTTTTCGACACTCTCACATTCTAAACTATCCTGGTTGGTCTCATTTTCAAAAATTGGTTCCTCCATCGGACAGCTCTCATTTCCAACAATTGGTTCCTCCATCGTACTCCTCTCATCACCAGTTTCAACAATTGGTTCCTCCATCATGACCGCTCTTATTAGGAAATTACTAAATCCCTAGAATAACGGGCTTATCTTGTGTCGTCACACCTCACGCACATAATCACAAATTCTACACACTACTCATCCTGCGAATTTACACTTTACCACCACCAATTAGTGATTAATTACTACAAATAATACCAAAATATAATTTCTGTACTGATTTTTTCGGTGGAGAATTCCATCGAAGCAAAACGTAAACAAACAATAAAAGCAATTGCTTCATGTTTTCGTGCTTTTTTATGTGATGCACATGCACCAGATGCCCCCAAAGGTGCATGCACTATGCAGAGTGCCACACAGAAAAAGCACCAAGAACAAGAAGAGATATCCTTTCGCTGCTCCAAATATTTTGTAAACAAGCACATCGACAAAGTAATAGGTATGCGGTCATATGGTGCCTGGTGCCCACCAAGTGCTTCAGCTGACAAAGTTTGACAAGAGACTGACTGATAACGATCGTGTGCTACTGCTACTGCTGGTGCACGTGCAGACGTAAATCGTGAAAATAATAACACGAAGGCTAAATTTGTTAAATCGTCAGATTTGTAATTTTCACACAATGAGCAAGAGCAACATTAAGAATGTCCCAAATCCAAGATTTTGTCTTATCTGTGGCGAGGCTGTTCTGTCGGAGCGGGACAGGGACCTGAGAGACCTGAAAGATTCTCCAACGAAAGCAATTAAAATTGGAGAAAATGTCTTTCCTGGATGTGAAGGGTCCTTGGTACTCAATGAAAGATTGCGGATTTATTTTACAATTAGCAAATTGCTCAAACTAACCGAAGAGCAATGTGTAAAATTGATTCCAAGTGGAGGAAGTATTACACAGTTACCGTCTCAGGAAGGGACACAGTT
The DNA here is from genome assembly GCA_034687055.1 of Heteromurus nitidus. Classification (NCBI taxonomy): domain Eukaryota; kingdom Metazoa; phylum Arthropoda; class Collembola; order Entomobryomorpha; family Entomobryidae; genus Heteromurus; species Heteromurus nitidus. The sequence goes on along the minus strand of JAQFZW010000969.1, from coordinate 31,675 downwards.
GTGCGCTAGTTGTGACAGTGTTGTGAACGAAGCCATTAATTATCATTTGAAAGTGTTGGAATTGAAGGGGAAAATCGATGAGTTGGGAGTTGCTCTTCGTGAAAAGCTGGAGACAAGTGCAGGAGGAGGGTTGGGAAGGTGGGGAAATGTGTTGGGCAAGAGAGGCGGAGGACCTATCAATTCAGGTAACTGATTATTAATGGAACTATGTTGGTTGCATTGTTCAAAAGGTTCATCGATCATGACGATCATCATTGATGTTTTTTGTTTTGCGAGATCAGCGCAGATAGATGCTGAAAAAATTGATAATACTGATGCCACGAGAATTGTTAAGATTGAAGTGGATCCAAACGATGTCCATCTTACGTCCAGCGACACGGAGTTGCCGTACCAAGACGAGCCCCACAATTATCCATTTGAAGCCAATCCATTGAGTACGAAAATGTCGAGAAAGAAGCAAAACAGGGTCAACAGGGACAAATGTTCCGAAAGGTCGGATTCGGATTCAGATTATGAACCATCAGAACCATCGAAGAGTAGGAAAATACTTAAGTGGCCAACCGGAGCAGACCATGTTTTAAAAACTCAGAAGCATCATTGTAAATACTGCCAATCTATCTATGGAACAAAACATGGATTTCGGCAGCACTTGAAAATTCATACGGAAAGTAGAAAGCTCGGAAATAAATTCGACTGTCCTAAGTGTGGTCATCCTAACCTGTCGGAAGAAACTTTACGTCGACATTTGTCCAAATTTCATGAAACGATGAGAAATACCTGCAAAATTTGTGGTCACGTTGCTCATAGGCGTGGACTCCACGAAAAGCATATGCTTTCGAAGGTTTGATTAATGAATATACAAAGCTCAGCACAAGCACAGCAGTACGAGTACAATTGAACCTAGGCCAATCAGTAATTTAAAAAATATTTTAATATTTTACAGCACAATATAACAATTTGGTCGCCGATTTCTGATGGCCAAGTTTCAAACGAGGGAACCACAGATATGATTGGTACTAACCGTTACGGTGAAGACGTTAATTTTGCTACAGATGATACTATCAGTGAGGTTGGAGGGATTCCACAAAGCGAGGAAAAGCAGGAACAATCTTCTGTGAAGAGTGATTCCCCTGAAACTGTGAAACCCCAAGGGTTTGTTAGCAAATTTGGTTCAATAAATTTTCAACACATAGCATACCATTTTATACCAAGTATCGATTTCATGATATATACATATATGTTTCACTTCAATTTTTCAGGCAAACCATCAACACTAAAAGCGATTCGAATTCCTGCGAACAGTGTAAAATTGCTTTCAATTGTCTTCGAACTTACCAGAGACATAAGGCTGAACACAGGACAAGTGAAGCAATCAATCACAAATATGACTGCTCCGAATGTGGGTTCCCAAATAGTAGTGAGAAACGGCTACAGTATCATAAAAGGATCGCGCATCACACGGAGTCCAGAAATCTGAAAAGCAGAACAAATATGAACAAAAATAGTTATGTTAACGCTCGAGAAAAACGACGACGGTCAAAGAAGCACATAAATGTTGAAGGCGATGACGACGATAGCAATTGCTACGTAAGTACTGAGGAATCTAAGACTCCTGTGTATGAGAAAAGGGAAGCATATGATTCTGATTTGCAAAGGTTTGCCAAAACTGGAATAGAGAATTCAAATTTCAAATAACATTCAGATTCTGACGATGAACATTTTTACAACATGCATTATTTTTTGCAGGACATCTGCGAGTACTACTTCTGCCTTGTACTCATGCGAAAAATGTCAGATCGTGTACAAAAGTCTTCGAAGTTACCAAAGACATGCAGCAGAACATAGGGCAAGCGAAGAAATCAATCACAAATACGATTGTAATGAGTGCGGTTTCCCGAATAGTTCTGGAAGACGACTCTTGCGCCACAAGAGATATGTACACCAAGAAGTTACTAAACTAACTTGTAAAATATGCGGCCACCATGTTCTTAGACCTATACAGTTGCGGATGCATATGCGAAGGGTTGGTAGAAATTGCTATACTTTTAGTTAGGTAATCCGTAGTTACACATTTGTCGTATTAGTAAATTTGATTTCTTTTATTTATTGCAGCACAATCCATCATGGCAGACCAAGTATGAAAATATATTATCGAAAAAGAATTTTCAATGTTTCTCCAGTGTAAATATTTGATGATAAACTAAATACTCTTTTTTTAGGAAAGTTGGCAGACCAAACAGGTATTTGGAAAATATCCGAACAGATGGAAAACTGGCGTGTTTGATCTGTAAAGCTTACTACAGTTCAACAGAAAGCCTGGCGCGGCACATGGGAGAACACGAGAAAAGCAAAGCTGTTAACGGCAAATTTGATTGTGATATATGCAGTTTTCCTACCTCAAGTAAAGAAGTTCTGCTCATCCAAGTTATCTTTTCATTAAAACTTACAACACTCTTAAATAAAATGCATGTCTTACAGGTGAACATCGTCTTCGCCTTCATAAAAACTCAAAACATGGAAAAACACTGCCAACCTGTAAACTTTGCAACAAGACGTTTGCCAGGCCTAATATACTGCGCATACATATGAACCTTGTAAGATACGTAATGTTTTTCCATTCATCTTACGAAGAAAAACTTTCTAATTGCGGTGACTTCGTAGCACACAGAATACGATAAAACTTTCAACCCAGTCAGTGGAAAATATTCTTGTCAGTTCTGCGATGCATCATTTCGTACAGCTCGTGGTATTCAAACTCATCAACTTGGAAAACATAAAGACGAATTACAAACACCAATGTCTGCACTGTGCTCGCAGTGTGGGAAGCGTTTTTGTACTGACGTTGCACTGCGTAAACATATCAGAAGGATTCATGAGAATGAGAATGTGTTCAAATTTTCTTGCGACATCTGTGGAAAAGGTAAACTATGGCACCAGTTACGGTGGCGAGACTACAACATAACGAACACTTCGAACAAGTTCTGAAACATTGTCCTTTCTTCACAATTACAGGATTTGACAACAAGACCTCCTTCAGCACTCACCAACAAAAACACGGAGAAATTAGGTTTAAGCGTTTTGTCTGTGAGGTATGTGGTGTGGCTTATTTGAATAATCGGACATTGCAGGTAACAGAACAAATTTCCTAAGCAGTTACAAACTCTGATACAACTTTTACGCTATTATAATTAGTGTTTTATTTAAGATATGTGTGGAATATATTGTTTTCAAGGATCATACTGCAAGGTTTCATCCTGATCCCTTGAAACCTGATGAACAAAATACATGCGAAAAACCTGGACAGCATCGATGCAAGTGGTGCAATGAAGTGTTTCCTTTCAGATACATTCTAAGTAATCAAGCCATTTATTTATATGCATCATATATCTTCTTATTATGTACATTTCTTTCTAATGTTCCATTAGTTCCGTACACGTTCTAATGTAAACATTCATTCTCTAATGTTCATTGCAGTTCGTCATACTCAAACTCATAAGGAATTATATAACTTCGATTGCAACGAATGCGGAAAGTCTTACATAAGCCGAAGCAGTCTGAGACTGCATATCGAAATCAGTCACTCTTCTGGACGAAACAAATTTTCCTGTGAATTCTGCGGAAAGGTCTTTCTTCACAAACATTATGTTATATGCCACTACAGATTTTGCAGATCTAAAAAACAGTCTATCAATTAAAAACAATCATTTTCAAGATCTCGATAAGATAATTCTGAGAGAGCAACAAAGCTATGATTCTCTTGCATGCATGAACCTATACCTATGCACAACACACTTGGCTATGCATTTGCATGCGGCAGCAATGTTGACGTGTGCCAGTATGTGCAGCAGTCATAGCAAGAACACATGTGCACATGAAGTCAACACATCCTGGGTTTTGTTTACAAACAATATAAGAGGTTCCTCTTGTGTCTTGACAAGTTGGGATTGTTCCGAAGTTCTGTTCGAAAATGGCTACTGATGAGATGTCTAACCTGTGTCTAATCTGTGGCCTTCCTGCCCAGATTCCAAGTGATGAAATAGATCCATCAAAGGAGCATAAAAGTGGTGAAAGCACTTTCTTCCCTGGATGTGAAGGGTCCCTGATATTAAATGAGAAGCTGCGGATGTACTTCACAATTAGTAAACTGCTCAAATTTTCAGAAAGGCAATGCATAAAATTACTCAAGAGTGTGTCGTCACATGTGCAATTGTGCTTTTGTTGTGGGGGTGTTGTGAACGAAGCCGTTAATTACCATTTGAAAGTTTTGGAATTGAAGAGTAAAATCGCCGAGTTGGGGACAGCTTTACGTTCTAAGCGGAAGGAAAGAGAAGGAAACGGAAGCAGTCACTGTGATGAAGATGATTTGGGAAATAAAATTAGAAGACTGTTACGGCCTGGTTAGTAACTCAAATTGAAGTTATAATATTATCATGAGATTGTAAATGTGGCATTGATTGTATTGTATGTATTTTAAACTTTGTGTTGTAGTTTCAGAAGGTGATTGTAATCCGGATACACAGATTGTCAAGGTTGAAACAGATGTAAATGCAACCGATTTGCAATCCCTTATTCCCGACGAATTGCAGACCTTCTTTGGTGACGACGGGAATCATTGGAGTGACACAGAATTTTGTTTGCAAAATGAGGCAGAGGCTTATCCATTCAAGCGCAAATCGGTAGCCGCAGGAGTATCAAGTAGAAAGCAACCGAAAAAGAATTTCTCTGATTCTGATTCAGATTATGAACCATCTAAAGATCAGAATAGGATTCTGAACAGATCTCAAGTGAGAAGAAAATCCGGGTCACACAGGTAAAACAAGAAGTGTTCAAGCGGAAAATTATCAAAAATAAAATATGCTAGAAATATCTAATTGACTACTGCTAAACAGGAGGATCACTGCAAAGGTGGCTTATCGGCGCTTCTTGAAAGGTTCCAACTATCACTGTGAACAGTGTAATTCGAAGTATGCAACAATAGCAGGTTTCAAGAGACACTTGATTGCTCATAGGGAAAGCAAAAGGCTTGGAAATAAATTTGACTGTCCCCAATGTGGTCATCCGAATTTGTCAGACGACAAGTTACGTAGGCACACGGTGAAAGTTCATCAAAAAGTTAAGAATACTTGCCAAATCTGTGGTCATTTTGGCCATAGTCGTCGGAATCACGAGAAGCATATGCTAAAGAAGGTAACTAATTTTCCGGAAAGATGCTTTACTTTTACTTATACACTTTAGTTAAGAGGGTAAGAGGCTTAGAAGTTTTATTTGATCTTCTCTCAGCATGGCATTGATATATGGGCATCAATATCGGAACCGACGAAAAATGAGGAAATTGGTTCTTGTGCTCCGGCTACAGTGAAGGTTGAGTTTTCTGAAAATGTAAGTTTGAGTCGTAAAGATACATATATGCTGACTTTGGAACACCAGAAAAAGGAGCCACAGCTTGAAAATTCAGAAGAAAAGCGATCGTATGACACAGGTGATAAGCAGCACATTGTAGACTTCCAACTGCAAGGCGAAAATTCCTCAGCACTAACGGGACGAAGACATAAGAAACCTGTCATTCTAGAGACCGATACATCAGAAGATGAAGCTAATGACAATGATAAAACTGATGATTGCGATTGGGCGCCACCTTCATCTGCAGATGGAAACAACGACACTGAAGAAGCATCTCATTCGTACACACAAGATAACGGGAGTGACTCGGATTTTGAACCGGAATCGCAAAGGTAAGCTTGAAAGGTTTAGTCAAAGTTCGGTACATATTTTTATACAACTAGTAACATCATAAAATATGTTTTTGTAGGCAATCAACAAAAGCTAGTTATGACTTCCATACTTGTGAGATTTGCAGTGCTACATATAAAACCCTTCGTGGATACCAAAAGCACCAATCAGAACATTTGGCAAGTGCAGAAATGAATCATAAATATGACTGCAAAGTGTGTGGCTATCCTTGCACTAGTGACAGAAGACTACGTTATCACAAGAAAAATGTACATCAAGAAATTACTAAATACCCATGCAAAATTTGCAGCTATCAGGCTCTAAAGCCAAGTGTGTTACAGCTTCATATGCGTAATAAGGTTGGTACAAAAAATTTGGTTAAATGTTCTACTCGTAAGTTTTTCATTGCTAACTGATCGTTTGATTCTTGGTGTATTTCAGCACAATCCAAACTTTAAGAACAGGTAACCCAAAATATCACGTTACTCTGATTGAAATATATACCTATTTACTTTTGGATGTGTGGGGTCACCACGCTATAAAATTGCTCAGTTGTTAGTTCCTGTCTTTATATTGATTAGAAATGTTGGCAGACCAAAGAAGTACCTGGAAAATATCAGAGATGATGGAAAATTTGTATGCTTGATTTGTAAAACCTGTTACAGTACCCCAGAGGGGTTTGCACGACACATGGACGAGCACAAACGAAGTGAAGCGATGAATGGAGAATTTGACTGCAGCACATGTCATTTTCCATGTTTGAGTAATAAGAATATTATCATAGTCACTTTAACAGATGATTTAAATTGGATCTTTTTCATTCATTTTGTACATTATTATAATATCCCAAAGATGAAAGTCGCCTTCTTAGACACAATAACTTGAAACATGGAAAATCACTACCTACCTGTCAAATTTGCAATAGGAGGTTCCGCAGGCCCAATCTGCTGCGAACACATATGAACCTTGTAAGTCAAATTTGTAGAATAGTTTACGTTGAAGTAAACATATGCGTATAGCTTTAATTCAAACTACTAACAACCAGGTTTTCACTATATGTAGCAATTATTCGTAATTTTTGTAGCACAATGAATACGATAAAACTTTCAACCCAATCAGTGGAAAATATTCTTGTCAGTACTGTGATACGTCTTTTCCTACCGCTCGTGGCCTTCGAGCTCATCATCTTGGGAAACACAAGGAACAATTAGAAGCTTCATTATCTTCACTTTGCTCTCAATGTGGGAAGAGGTTTTCTAGTGAGGTTACGTTGCGAAGGCATATAAGAAGGATTCATGAGAAGTTGCTAAAATTTTCTTGTCAGGTTTGTGGCAAAGGTAAGTTACTCATATGACAGCAATTATGGTACTCAAATTTTTGAAGATTCATTATTTTCCGAATTTGAAATGATTTCTCCGCATTTACAGAATTCGAGGACAAGACATCCTTTAATTCACATCAACAAACTCACGGGGAAATCAAGTTTAAACGTTTTGTCTGCGAGATATGTGGGGTGGGTTATTCTCACAATAAGACGTTACAGGTAACGGATCAATCTCCTTTCGCAGTCACAACAATAAATTACCTATAATTATCAATTTTTTAAAAGATGGAGATGGATCTTTGTTTTAAGGAGCACACTGCGAAGATTCATCCAAACCCTTTGAAACCTGCTGAACACAACGAATTCGAGAAACCTGGGAAGCATCCTTGCAAGCATTGCAAGGCAGTTTTTCCAAGCAGATATGTTCTAAGTAATCACGACACTTCATATATATTTCACAAATTAATTATATTTCGAATTTTAACATGGCATTTAAAAGTTACGAATATTGAAATATGAAATCTGGCTTCATCGCTTGTTCAACTATGTTATATCCTTGCACGCATGTGCTTAAATATCCTTTCTCTAATATTGCTTGCAGAACACCACATCAAAACTCACAAGGAGTTGTACAACTTTCCCTGCAATGAATGTGGAAAATCTTACATAAGCAGAAGCAGTTTGAGACTACATTCAGAAATCAGTCACTCTGCTGGACGAAACCAATTTCCCTGTGAATTCTGCGGAAAGGTATTCCTTCATAAACATTACGTTATATGCCATTACAAATACTGCAATGATAAAAAACAGTTTATCAATTAAAAGCACTGTCAAGTGTATTCTTTGGCAAACTATAAACCTGTATATGCATACCAGACCAGCATAATACCCAAAATGCATCCGAAACTGAAACGAACGTTAGCTCATTGTTCAAGTCATCAATAACATTTCACAATGCTCCTCGTTTATGCATCTTCCCATGTTTCTTGTGTCGTGTGCAATAATGTGCATGCATCTCGAAACGAAGCAGCTCGTATGCGTACATCCGTACATCTGCTGCTGCACCCAGATCAACACTCAACACATGTCTTTTGTGTTTTGTTTACAAACAATGTAAGAGGGTGTCTTGTCAATTTCTTGGAATGTTTTGATTTGTTTTGATATCCCATCGAAAATGGCTGCTGGTGAGATGTCTAACCTGTGTCTAATCTGTGGCCTTCCTGCTCGACTTCCGAGTGACGATATAGATCCTTCAAAGGAGCATAAAAGTGGTGAAAGCACTTTCTTCCCTGGATGTGAAGGGTCCCTGATATTAAATGAGAGGCTGCGGATGTACTTCACAATTAGTAAACTGCTCAAATTTTCAGAAAGGCAATGCATAAAATTACTCAAGAGTGTGTCGTCACATGTGCAATTGTGCTTTTGTTGTGGGGGTGTTGTGAACGAAGCCGTTAATTACCATTTGAAAGTTCTGGAATTGAAGAGTAAAATCGCCGAGTTGGGGACAGCTTTACGTTCGAAGCGGAAGGAAAGAGAAGGAAACGGAAGCAGTCACTGTGATGAAGAAGATGAATTGGGGAACACAATTAGAGGGATTATGTGCTCGGGTAAAAACAGTTGATATTTATTATACCATAATGATTGTTTAAAACTTTCATGTAAATTTACATTTAATAGTTTGTGTCATTGTTGCAGACGACGAGTGTGATGCTGTTAACACGCGAATTGTCAAGGTTGAAACAGATGCAAACGATTTCCAAGATGATACTGCCACTGGGGATGGTTTGCAGTCCTTCTTTGGTGACGGCGGGAATCAATGGAGTGACACAGAATTGGCTTTGCAAAACAAGACAGACATAAGGGGTTGTCACCTGAAGCGTAAATTCGTTGGAGTATCAAGGAGAAAGAAATTGAAAAGGGGTCTCCATGAAGAAGCGTCGGATTCTGATTCAGATTATGAACCATCTAATGGTCAGAATACGATTCGGGATATATCTCACGTCCGAAGTAAATCTGGGCAACGCAGGTCAGGATTTTCCTGCTAGGATTAATAATGTTTAGTATTAAATTGGGTTTCGTCAGTTTTAAACATCAGACGATTTGTAACAGGAGGATCAATCCAAGGATGGCACTTGGGCGCTTCTTGAAGGGTTCACGATATCACTGTGAGCACTGTAAATCAACGTATGATTCAATGGCTGGTTTCAAAAAGCACTTGATTGCTCATAGGGAAAGCAAAGTGCTTGGAAATAAATTTGACTGTTCCCAATGTGGTCATCCGAATTTGTCAGAAGAAAAGCTACGTAGACATTTGGTAAAAGTACATGAAAAATTGAAAAATACGTGCACGATTTGCGGGCATGTAGCAGCAAGGCGCGGAGGTCATGAAAAACACATGCTAATACAGGTTTGTTAAATATATTTATTTTTAATTTCCGATCTACCAATTGTAGCAATGTCACAAATTTAGTTTGGGGAACTATTACTGACTATTACATGTATAAAATCATTTATATATCCTAGCATAATATAAGAATATGGACACCAATTTCGGAAGATCAACGCTTAAGTGAACACGGCGGAGCAATAAATGGGGAGGGATTAGCTGATGACTTGGCAAAATTAAAGGAGAATATTTCTTGTTTAGACCTTAAACTTGATTTGCAAGGTTAGCAAATACCACTTCGCACAAATTTTACCCTGTTGTATCAATATAATATGCTAATTTTTCACATTTAGGGGATATCGATGTTGACAGAATCCCTCAAACTAGCAGCATTAACGAAAACAACGAATGCATGCAACTACCATCGGAAAGGTAGCAAAACTTAATTGAGTTATTGAGCATTGATGTATGGTTTGAAAAATTTGCAATCTTTACATTACAGCTTAAATTGCAGAGCATTACAGCGGACGAGCACTCCAAAAGCTAGTGAAAGCAAAGAATTTATTTGTGGCATGTGCGAGTCTGTCTACACTACGATTCAAGGATTTAAAAAACACATGAAAGTTCATGACAAGAGCAAACAACTTGGAAATATATACGATTGTCCTAAATGTTGCCATCCAAATTTATCGGAGGAAAAACTCCGTCGTCACGTGGTCAAAATTCATGAAAAGAATAAGAATACTTGCAAAATCTGTGGTCATTTTGGTCATAGTCGTTGGATTCACGAGAAGCATATGCTAACGAAGGTATGAAGAAGAACTTATGAGCTACAGGAAGCAACAGTTTATAGGCGTAAGGAAGTTTGAATTGTTGAGGTAATCTTATTTGCTCCTTCCATAGCATGGCATTAAAATTTGGACACCAATATCGGAACAAAAGACAAATGGGGAAACAAATTCTAGTACTGCAGTTAAGAGCGAGTTTTGTGAAGCTGTTACTTCCTCAAGGAACAATGCAAATAAATTTGCTTTGGCACAGCAAGAAAAGGAGCCACGTATTGAGAATTCATACGAAAAGCAGTCGATTGATTCACCTGTCTCCGACATTGTTAGTAAACGGGATGTGGTGCTAGATTTACACGAAGAAAATTCCTCAATACGACAACAACGAAGGACTACGAAGGCGAAACCTACCAAACTAGAGACTGATATATCAGAAGACGAAGATAACAACAAAATAGAAACTGATGATAGCGATTGGGTACCACCAGCAGATGGGAACAGTGATGCTGATGCAACGCGTCATTCTTACATGCAAGACAATGACAGTCATTTAGATGTTGAATCAAAGAAATCTTCCAAGTAACTTTTGGCAAAATCTTTGCAAATTTAGTATACAGTCTATGCACATGGTTTCTTGCAGCTCATAACATCAATAAATGTGGTTTTGCAGGGTTTCAACGAAAACTAGTTCCGGCCTATACTTTTGTGAGAAGTGCAATGTTACTTACAAAAGCCTGCGTGGATACGAAAAGCATAAATTGGAACATTTAGCAAGTGCAGAAATGAATCATAAATACGACTGTAAAGCTTGCAGTTTTCCATGCAGTAGTGACAGACGACTTCGTTACCACAAGAAGCATGCACATCAAGAAATTTCTAAATACCCATGTAAAATCTGCGGTCATCAGGCTCTCAAGCCAAGTTTGTTAAAACTGCATATGCGTAAGGTTGGTAGTAATCATGAATTTCCTTCTGGTATTTAACATTGATATTTGGAAAAGTTATACAACAGTTAATCTGTAACTGAATGTTGGTTCAAATTGCAGCACAATCACAATCCAAATTCCCGTACCAGGTTAACAAGAAATCAAGTTTTCAATTTCATACATATTCATGTATACGTTAGTTGATTTGTCGTAACTATATTGTTGTTTCGCTTTTTAAAAGGGCCATTGGCAGGCCAAAGAAGTACCTGGAAAATGTCAGAGATGATGGCAAACTTGTGTGCTTGATATGTAAAACCTGTTACACAACCCCAGAGGGGTTTGCACGACACATGGACGAGCACAAACGAAGTGAAGCGATTAATGGCGAGTTTGATTGCAACACATGCCATTTTCCATGTTTGAGTAAGAATATAAGCATTAGTCACTTTATCAGACGATTTAAATTGGATCTCTTGGATTCATTTCGTTCGTTGTTACAATATTTCTTTAGCTGAAAGTCGCCTTCGTAGGCACAAAAATGCGATACATGGGAAGTCGCTACCTACCTGTCAAATTTGCAACAGGACGTTTCAAAGGCCAAACCTTCTAAGGACCCATTTGAAATCGGTAAGATAATGCATTTGAAAGCTCATCCTGTACTGACTATGCAGTCCATGCGGACTATGGGTATTGTATTAGTCAAGCTTAGTTATTTGATTGGTAATTAAGTAATCGGTTGTCGTTGTCTTTATGTGTTCCTTGAACAGCATCGCGAGTTTGATAAATGTTTCAACCCAAAAATTGGAAAATATTCCTGTCAATTTTGCGATTCGTCGTTTACTACATTTGGTGCGATACAAACTCACCAAGTCTTACGTCATGCGGAAGAGTTAGAAGCTAGAGTGTCGGTCCTTTGTTCACACTGTGGGAAACGATACTACTCGGATGATGCGTTAAGAAAACACATCAGGAGGGTCCACGAAAAATTGTTCAAATTTACGTGTGACATTTGTGGCAAAGGTATGTTTAACGATGATCAAAGTGCATCATGCATTATAGTATAAGACTTGCTAACGTTTATTTATTTTGACGATATTTTTACAAATATTTTTATTATGTCGACTTATTACAGGGTTCGACAACAAAACTGGGTTCAACTCACACAAAGTAATCCATGATGAAATCAGAACTAGAAATTTTGTATGCGAGAAGTGTGGGGTAGCGTATTCCCATAAAAAGACTTTACAGGTAAGTGTGATTACGATCAAATTATTCCACATGGTGAATTTTATTAACGCATCACTCGCTTGGATTTAGAGTCACATTGCGAGGTTTCATCCGAATCCCATCAAATCAAATGAACAAATTGAATCCAAAGAAATTGGAGAACATCGTTGCAAATGGTGCAATGAAGTATTTCCATACAAATATACTCTTGGTAATAATATGCTATAAGCTTATCACGCAACACATCTCCTACATCTAACGAAAATTCCGATGCGATATAATATCTGGCAAAAAACCAAATTCCTTTGTCTTATTACAGTACACCACATCCGCACGCATAAGGAATTATACAACTTTGAATGCAACGTGTGTGGAAAATCTTATATATCTAGAAGCAGTTTACGACTACACAAAGAAGTTAGTCACTCTTCAGGAGAAAACAAATTCTCCTGTGAATATTGTGGAAAGGTCTTTCAGCATAAACACTACGTTATATGTCATTACAAATTCTGTAAGCCGAAGAAGGAATTATCCAATTCAAGTTCAATGGAGACGTCATCCACAAAAATTGATACGCCTTGTCCTAACCTAGAAGAGATAATGATACCTTCCACTTCAGCTTGTCCTAAAACTATTAGATCCATGTCAAGGATCCCTTAAACGATCATTTCTGACTAAATTGCTAACTTCTCGAATAAAATCACGGTTTCGGGGTTTACTATTGAACGTAATTGAACGCAAGGTAAAAGTTAATTATATTGCACCATTCTCCAATTTAACAATTTTGTTGAAGCGATTCAATAGACCATTTTTTTACGTAGGAAGCACTGATATATCAGAGTTATGATTAAACTCAGCCTCCCCTGAATTTAAATTTGTTCCCGCAGGACTCTTAAGTTTGCAATACTTAAAATGACTTCTAACATAATCGGTATGCGGGAAAGATTTAAAACAATATGGACATTTCGTTTCCTTATTAGAATGGTTGATTATTTTGTGCCGTTTAAGCCCGTTTGCATTAGCATAACTCCTGGAACAAATGTCACATTTAAAGCCAGAAGTTTCGATATGACTTTTTAGGTGCCGTCTCCGATGCACATATGGAATGCTTAGTCCACATACTTTACAAAGGAACTCGTTTCCTTCGGTACTGTTAGCGTGGCTGGGAAGTTCATCTGTACTGGACGGGTTACTTTGAGAAGGATTCCCAGACCCAAATTCTATCTCTGGATGGAAGCGACGATAATGCTGTATCAAGCTTGATTTGAAAAAGTAGTCATTGCCTGTTGAATCCGTAAAAATAACGATTACGTTAACTGAAATCATGGAATTGGCATACCTATTGCATTTCAGTTTCTAAAATATCTATAATGTTTCCAAAATCACGTACCGCATAAATCGCATATATACGTTTTTACTGAGCCATGTATTCGCATATGTCGTTTCAACACGGACATCCATTAAAAACCTACAAAAGGAACAAAACCCGAAATTAAATCTAAAATAGGCTATCGCGTCAACCAGATTTAAATCAAAGTAGCAAGTACAAAGATATTTCGTATATGTGAACAAAACCAAAACTAAGAAATGTTACCTTTCCCACAATGCTCACAAAAGAATTTTCTACTCTTTTCATGGTTGTTTTTGTGATTCTCCAATCTTATTCTGCTATCGAATTTCTGTCCACATTCGTCCCAAGAAACCGTCCCTTCAATAACAGCTCCAAACATTTCCGGGTGCATTTTTCTTTTGTGAACAATCAAAGCACTCCGGTTAGCAAGCTTCTGTCCGCACTGAGGACACTCTAGGCCTTCCACGCCACAATCCTCTAATGACAGATCGGCATGCTAGCGGAATGGAAAGAATTTAAAGAAGGTTAATTAAAATTAAATTGTACTCGTATTCATATATGTCCCTAATAGTAAGATTCCTAAATAAATAGATAAATGTACCTTGTTTCGGGCATGCTCTTCCAACAAGTAATACAATCTAGTTTTGTACTCACAAACTTTACACGCATAAGTTTTATGATTAACATGAATCCTTTTCGTATGATCTTTCAATTCGGCTTCATCGCTGCAGGGAAACTTGCATTTTGAACAATCAAACTGATTATTCGCAAGTTTATTTCGCTCATGGACGTCTTTATGAGTTATCAATTCTGCTTCCTCTTTATACTTCGCCGGACATATATCGCAAGTCCATTTAAATTTTGCTCGACTTTTGCGGAATGCGGATCTCTTCTGCCTAATTCTTTTCTTGGAAGGTCTTCCTGATCCTTGTTCTGGAACTTCCTTCTTCAAAATACTGGACGCATTTTTTCTTTGCATGGATGACTGCTTTCTCCTTTGGAGTTTGTTGGCCTTATCCTCGTCCCAGCTCGACTCATTGTCACTCAGCATACCATGGTCGTGGTCAACTTCAGAAAACGTAAAATTAGGGTCTTCATCCCCAGCCATCTGGTTATCCTCGTCATTTATATTTCCTTCCCGATCTTCTGTCTGGACACATCTTGACAATACGTTTCCCCGAATTTTGTTCGCCAAGTCCTGGTCCAGAGGTTCGATATCTTCACCTTCATCGCTGTCCAGTATTTTCTGCTGTATTTTTGCCTTTATGGCATTCACATGGCCTTCCAAAACAACTATCTTTTGATACAGCGCCCATGCCTTCTCCAGCATTTGGAAGCATCTCTTGCAAATTTGTAGCTTCGGGTGGACATCTGTACCACTGCCAAGTATTTGTTCATAGTAATTTGTTGGAACTTCAAGGATTTTAGAAATTATAAAAAAGTTTTGCAGTTGTATTTGCAAGGAGGTGCACCCAAGTGCCCCAATTACTTTGTCAAACAATGGCGTGTTCGTAGGAGTACTTTGCAAGCACAGTAAACATTGGGAGTTCTTTACTTTCACCCGCTTCCTTTTCATGGAGCGCTGGAATGATATTCCAGTACTAATTGATGGCGCTGACATGACCTCGTGCCGTCTTGTGACCTTATTCAATTCATAGACACCGTCATCTGTTGTGTGCAATTGCAATGTGCAATGAAGAGACTGGACAACTGACTGACGTCCAGTCCAGTGCAACGTCTACGTTGGAACACCAAGTTTGAATGTAAACAAGAAATCCATTTGCCCAGCGACACTTCCCTCGCCACCGCAAAGCCCCATGCATTCCATGACTTGCGTGGTCGATATATACGCCTAATATTGCAAGAGCCTTCCGGATTCCAATGTGTGTAAAGTTCCACGCGCATGCGATGCGAAATGCGATGCATGGTTCGAAATCATTTATTGGAAAGAAACTGACAACACGAAGAAAAATGTAGACTAATAACGATTTATTAGTTATTTATTATATAAAATACAAAGTCATTTTGTATGATTTCGAAAAAGAATACAAAGGTAATTCTAAATTGACACATAAATCATTTTGTACAAAATTGAATTCTTCCTTCGAATTCGTGTTTTACTGGGATTTGCTCCTCGCAACTTCTTAAAAACTTGGAACGGTAGGACAGGAGGAACATTATTAGCGATTAAGGCAGATTACATAGTCTCATAGTCTCTCGTCTTAGATGGGATTGTGATTGTGAACGAATAATTGCATTACGACTTTCTCCCGACGGTGTAACCGAATGTAAGCACACTACTTTCACTTGTGACTTATGAGTAGGATGAGTAGGATGAGTGAATTTATGTTAGATTTGTGGTTATCTAATTACTTACTGTATTGCGTAAACTGGGGCAATACCATAAGCGTATACCGTCTTTTTACTGTACTGAAACGTAATTTCATGAGAAAGGAAACTTGCTAAAAGGTTGCATATTGCATCTGCATGCAAATTTTCATATTTTTAATGAGATTCAGAACACATATTCTTTCATAACTTTCTTTCCTAGCATTTATTGAACGAACACGGAAAAGATTCACAGTTTTCATCCTACAGCAGAGGTAATACAAAATATCGTTGTACATAGTATTATCACAAACTATTTTTAATGTATTGCTAGATTTCTGGCATAATCATTACCTGACGCTTGTTTTGCCTTCGCACAGAATTTGAAGTGCTGTGGCAAGTACTGCTTATGAGGAAATTTTCGTCCGCAGTTATACGGGCAAAATACGGTTTCACCGGAGTGCAGTAAAACTTTGTGGCGCTTCAGACTCTGTTCAGTGACATAACTTTTGTCACACTGATCACATTTCATCAACGCTTCTGTATGAGTCTGGCTGTGCCTTAATAGAAGAGCGCGTGATGATAAACTGGAGTTGCAAATTCGACATGTGAAGGATTTGCTTTTCGAATTACTTGAAGATTCTTGGGTTTTAATTTCACTTTCAGGAACTGGGGAGGAATTTCTGTCCTCATTATTGTGACATGTTCGCATGTGTTTGTCAAGGCTGTATGAGTAAGTGTAATCTAGCCCACAAAGGTTGCATTTGTATTGCTTTTCCTCTTTATGAGATGATAGATGTCTTTTCAGTTGGTATCTTGAGCTACAGCCTGTAATTGATAACGTTAATTTCTTATACTGTAATGCATTTAGTAATTTTGTTGACTGACAATGATAATATATGTGTGTCCAGTCGTAAAATAGTGCACTTGCCTACACCACAGACATCGCAGTATACTTTCTTCGGACAATGTTTCAACTGAATATGTCCCCTTAAGTAAACTATCGTTTTTGCAACTAAACCGCAGAAATCACATACGAATCCGGGGTTTTGGACCTCAAACAATTCCGAATGAGCTGCACGTTTATGTCTTGTGAGATAACCAAGACTGAAAAACGACTCATTACACATGTCACAGCGAATTTTTAGGATTTCTGTTGCTCGGTCTGGGTGCTGAAATTAAATAAAAACACATTTATGTAATGTGATAATTATAAGATTATAAGATATGTATTCTTGAGCTGAGTATGAAATGAAATGACTTGAATTTGTAAATCTAACCTTTTCTCGAACATGCTGCTCCAAGTATTTCCTTCGCCGTCCAACAAATCCACATTCGGAGCAAATATGCTGATCAATCTTCATCTCATGTTCAATAGAAATGTGAAGTTGTAGCTGTTGAAGTGATTCACAAGGAAAACCACATTGTTTGCAATCGAATTCATTCCCGTTGTTATTACTTCGTTCATGAGTGTTCTCGTGTTGAAGTAAGCCCTTGTGGTGGATGAAAGCAGCCGGACATTTTGAGCACTGGAACTCTGGTTTCGTACGATTTCCACTTTCTCCAGGATTATCTATCTCAGGTGAACGATGTGCAGACTTGTTTTTTCTCTTTCCCATTCCCAACCTATTAATTTTGACAACTCTTCTGAAAACAGCACAAGGTACAAGTTATAATAAGTTACATTCAACATTGAAACTTTTAAGACCTCTTACTACGTCTAAATCTCAAGGAAATAAGGATTTTACCAACCTCGACTGTTTTCCCTTCGCTTCAGTCAAAGAGTTATCATTTACTTCAGCTTTGGGTGCTTTCTTCAAGCGATCTTCAATACCTGTCATTTTCCTTCGGGATTTCTGGAATCTCATTGTTCTCTTTTTTCCAAATGAAAAATCCGGGTTATCTTCATGCCAGCTGCCGGAGTCTGATGGCAAATCACGAAATTCATTATCACTTTCTTCTTTTTTGGCTTCCAGAGCTACACCTAGTGCTTTAGGCTGCTCCTTTGATCGTCTAAATTCTTGGTCCACATCAAATTTCGGAACAACTTCGCTCAATCCGTCTAAATTCACAATTGCTTCTCTGATTATCAATTCAGTACGTGGACGTGAGAAGTTCGTTTCCTTATCATCTTGCCTTTCTCCCTCTGATTGCACCACTTTCATTCGAATCTCTTTACGAACACGCACCATGTCTTTTTCGAAACATTGTATTTGCCTGTACGTGTTCCAAGAACTTCGTACAAGTTCCGAACACTCCAAGCACGTTGTAAACCACGTGCTCGGGTGTTCTCCAAATGTTTTGAGGTATTCCACGCACAACTCTTGAGGCAGGTCGAGCATACGACGGAGAATAAAAATTATGTGAACATTTGCGTTCAGTTTAGGACAATCGTTTGATTCGAAAGTTGGAATTAGTTCCGTATATTCACATTCTTGATTACAGAATACACAGAATTTAAGCCCTCTTTCACTTTGGACGCGAATGCTGGATGAGCACATCTTTACATTCAACACTCCAGGTGCTGGAGCTTGGTTTTTAGGTCACTGAACTAAACTAGTCGCTATCCGAGAACCTTATCATGCCCTGCCGATTGTGTGTGTCCAGCAGAGTCTGTTCTTGTGTCAATGTTTAGAATCTGTGTTGTGTACATTCATGTACCTTCATGAAAAATGGTATCAACACAGCCGCTGTTTCATTATGCCCTTGATAAATAAAAACAAACGGGGCTTTACGAGAAAACATCGACTGGAGAAGTTCCAGCATACACTGTTTGTTGTTGCTGGATGCTGATCTACGGAACTTGAGGGACGATGAACAAAGTATAGCATTCCATTATGGCTATTTATGTACTTTCATCCAGTGACTTTCTCCTCACTTATGCGTTCACCTGCACACACAAATGAATATTATGTTTTTGCGAGCTGGTTTATTTTCTCCGGTTTATATTTATAGAAATGCATAAGCTTTAGTTGAAGAGTATTCATGAGTCATATTTATTATTTATGAAATGTTATTTTATAGTATTTGGAGTCGCCGTTTTGTTACTTACACGGCACTACGTTTGATGATGTTGATTTTTATTAAAAATCTTGCATAGAACGTACAATATCAAGGTATGTATTTCTTGTATCTATTTCTTCTAGGCTCTAGGCAGCTATCAGCTAAATCTAAAGAACTTATTAATTTTGAACTCCCCACAATGTTCCATTTTGAATGTAGAACGATGAACTGGTTGAACGGTGCGAGATTATTATTATCTATTGTGTACACTGTACGTTGAATTAGTTGAATAACAACTGATCACAAAATTTCTTGTTGTAGGAGTGAAGTTCATGGCAATTTAATATGTACGAAACTCGGGTATAATGGTTACATTCTTAATTACGATGCATTAATGATAACATTATGTTGTATGTGATCACAACCAGGAAAGTTCGTGTGTTTTCGAAATACAAAATGATCCACTCCAGTCTAGGATCTCCGTGAATCATACACAACGTTGAATGTTGAATTTGAATTTTTTCAGTCAAATGAGTTTTGAGCAGTTACAGTAAACTCTAAATAAATTTGTCCAGCCGAAAAACGCTTAGTACATAAACAATTTTTAACCGTACGAACTCGTATATTGCTCAATCAAACACAGCATAATAAGAAATATTTAGGAATGCTCAGATCAACTGATTGCTTCTAATGAAAATATGATACGAACAATATTTCATTTTGTGTACTTAATGTATTTTAATGTAGTGTATTAGGCTTACTTAAACAGATTCATTTATGTGGTACTGATATTGCAAATTCAATGCTGAAAAGTGTGCCAAGTCAAGTCTTACGAACTGGGTCCAGAGAACAGACTTTTCATGAGATTGTGAGTGAACGTGACTAAAAATGATATAACGCAGTGACTCTAACTCTAGTTATGAATTACGACAAGTGTACCACATAACTTCAATACGTAACGTATTAAAATATGTTTGCCTACGCTAGCTTCGCTGTTGTAACAAAACTAAAGATAACCTAAGACCCTAACTCAAATAAAATAACACTAAATTGTCATTTTACTACGACTATAATATTCTAAATCCGGGAGATTCCTAATGTCTATGTATTGGTCTCAAGAAAACCATTCTTCAGATTCGTTTAAACATCTTGACTTCCTGTACTGCACATCCTCAGGTAGACTTGAATGAGCAATCCCAATTCCTTCCCGTTACGCACTTGTGGGATCGATTGCTTGCTCTTCAACCAAGGCTTGGAAAGGGTATTTCTTGTTGGAGATGTAAAAATATCTACAAAGATGAAAACAATTTTGCCCTGGAGTATTCATTCACCAATCAAATTACTTTCATCATCGATATCCAGCGAAATCAACTTACATGAAACTGCATAATATGAGGCTGTGAAACAAAGCTGACAGAAGGAACACCGCTCCGGGGAAGGTGTGTACCGAGCTCGCAAAGAGTAGGTTGAATAGTAGTCCTGCCAAAATTGGCATGCATGCTTCCCCTGTAAATATTTAAGCAAACAAATGTATTCCAAGTACTTGTAGTTTATCACGCCCTGCTTCATTAAATTATAAGGAGTAGCTCACCGATCGACACAAAGGAGAAGGCTTTGGCTAGCTCATCCTTTGAAACGCATTTGGAGATCATACTTCTCATGACAATCGTTATGAGTCCAGAAAACATTTGTACTATCGCACCTACAACAATTTATTGCAACATTTGAGACATAGTTCTGGACGTGTATAACAACATGTTGATGTTGCTTGCATTCAATTTATTACATTTATGATCATATAGGCAATGTTCTTACCAAAATACATTACTCGACCATCCACTGCCGATGCGAATACAATATTTGAAAGTACAAAGCCAACTGCGCTGAATATACCCACAACAGGATCGCTGATATCAAACGTTTTCATCATAAGCAAAGTAAATAGTCCACCTAAAAATTCAAGAAGTCTTCAGTGCCCAATTCAATGCAAATTTGCAATTGCAATTATCGTTTGTAGTTATTACATACCTGACAAGCCAATCAGGGCATCGATTGTAGAAAATGTTGAGAAACTGGATGCATCCCACTGGAATTTGTTCCTTGTGTAAAGATATGCTGTTTGCATTGTTCCAAACAAAGCAAGCATCCTTAGGAAGATCGTTACCATTAAGAGTATCACCCACCTAAAACAAAAATATTGTCATCAATCATCATTGATATTGCGGGATCAAATATAAAGTGGCATATCTTTTATCCTTGCACTGACCCTCTTCGAGGACCTGTTCTGGGCCTGACTACGGTTTGTACCGTATCTTTCACGGATCTCACATCAAATATTTCATAGAAAACTGCCGAAAAGGATGAATTCTGAATTGCTTTAAAAGATGGTTCGTTAATACGGTATATTCCATACAGAAGAGCAATTGAGAACGAAAGGGCAGATACGAGAAAAACTGGCACAAACCCCCAGACTTTGAAGATCTAGAAGTAGTCCATTATTTTAACAAAACGTTACATGTTGGCTTGAATTAATTAAGCAGTAATATTTTAATCACATGTCATATACGTATATACCTTGGAGGCAATTTGGAATCCAAATATGCCGAGAAACCACGATCCTTCTAGTACAGCAATTCTAAAGCTTCGGTTAGCGACTGTAGATCGAGCGGAAACGTGTGTGAATGCGGCTAGAAGGAATGCAACAAGACCTCCAGTCATACTGTAAATCAAACAGTTCAACATGAAATGATTATTTCAATTTCATTAATTGATCATTGGTTTGGTATTTACCGATCCCACCGTAGTAGATTAATAAATACAGGCAATACCTGATAGGAACTGAACATATCAATAAATACGGTGCTGGAACTGACGGGAACATGGATACAACACAGTACATTAGCGATGCCACTGTGTAGCCTGATAAGCTAAGTAAAATCGGAAGTTTCGTTCCGTTTCTATCTACAAATGGTCCCTGTTTTAAAACAACAATTTGAACGTATATTATAGATTTTAAGCGTCGAATATTGAGCATGCATGCATTAATTTTCCATTTTACTTACCAAGAACAGTGCAAACAAAACTGGAATAAGAGCTTCCACAATATTTCGGTACATTTGAAACAACGCTGCGGTTTGTTCCACTTGTTTCTCTGGAACAAATAAGAATTGTGAGCAGTTAGCAAACATTTGTGTAGCCATAATCCTTATGTAACAACACAGTTGTATACTTTCTCACCATATTCAGTCATGTTCATATCCGTTAAATTTCTGAAATATAAAATACAACCAATTTTGTATTATCTCACAAATTTTCATGAAACTATACGAATGTTTAAACGTTTAAAACCCTAAACTTACCTACATATATCGTCTGAAAATTGATAATTAAGTCTGCATATTCTATCAATATACAAATTCTGAACTATCACTGTAGTACAAGTGTAACCTATCATGTGGAAAAACATGAGCAATTCAATACTATGGTTTTCCTTTGCACTTCGAATCAGTTTGCATACAAGCTCCACAGGATCAATCCGTCCATCCTTGGAGACTCCGATAAGTCTCCGAAACTTGCTTTTCGATTCTGAGATGTCGTCGTCCATGTTCACATTTAATGATCGTGAGCTATACGATCTTGGAGTAGTTGAGGTAGCATTCAACGGGGAATCTCCACGATTTCTTCGCTCCGGTGAATGCATCGAATCAAAGTTTGCAGCTAAGCTGTTACTTGTCGCGACAGCGAGAACGTATGATTTTTGTTAGAAATCAAGGATATCTTTCCCAGGTGCTGCTACAGTGATGGCAATACGGCGTGGTTATAGTATATATGTCATCTTTTTGACAGCTTTCGTTCACAACCGGAGTATCACACTGCCATTGAGGTTTAAATTCTACTAAAGATTCTTAAACAAATAGGCGAAAGGGAAGTTGATGTCGGTGAACCTTCCAAGTGTCATTGTCCAAGCTGTCGTGGAACACTTCCTCTCTGAAAATCAACAGAATAAACGAGTTGAAGTCAAGTGTTGTGGACGAAATTATGAATAAGAATTTGCTGTCATTTTCTGTTTGATAACATAGGTATGTCATATACAAAATCCATCCGCGATTTCACAAGACATATTGCATGCATAATGTTTCAATGAATTGAAATGTGAAGAAAGACAGAATTGCGATACATGCTCTAGTGCCATCATCACATCTATACCAATGATGATTTGCAGACCACCAGCATTCAATACGATGCAATTGGAATTACTTGGCATGTAGTACATACGTATCGCAAAAAATCGTTAAAAAGTATCCAAGAAATATCCATTCAATTTCCCTATATCCATATGAGCATACACGAAGAGTGAGACAATGCGTGAAGCGAGTAAAATCGTGGGATGGGCACTTCCAATTTGTTTGCACGTCCGTTGTGTATTTACTTTTCAAAGTGTTGAGATTGAGAATCAACAATGACTTACAGAAAACTCACTCCACATCACTTCCAAATGAGCAACGGCGTATCATTTTATAAATACAACTAAAGGAAATGTTTGAAGATCACTGAGCTCTGCTGAGCCGTTAAACTTTGTCTGGAACTTACAGCGATTGTATTGGTTTTAAAAATACATAATATATGCAAGATCAATATGTATTTGTATGCATACACGTCATCGTATGCACTGTTATATTCTTCTGGCAAAATTATATGCTTGCATTATTAATCAAGGTAAAAATGCAACTAGTCAGATCCGCACATCTTTGGTTAAAAAATAATTGGTATATCAAAATATATGAATTATACCCGTTGGTTGAAAGTAATAAATCATTTGATCTCGTGAAACATGTTATATGAAACCAATGTTGTATCTTGCTATCCTACCTCTTCATCTTATTACACGTAATTGACGCTATACACAATCACGCAAGACATGCAATCATTCATTTCTCATACGAAATTATCCAAAACTATTTCTAAATGGATTTCACAATCACGATTTCCACAAAAAGTGGTAAATGTGCGAGTACATGATGATATGTGTTTATAGCATTACATATGCACAAGACACAGTACCGGACTGGAAATGTATTACTGTATATATGAATTGAATTGGATATGGATTAGATGTTACTCGCTAGCAAACTGGAATAGTGGAATACTATAATAGTGCTCACACTGCTCACCAATCTCGTACCCATTTTTGTAAGGGTAGTTGAATAAAATATGAATATTATGTATGTAGTTATTGCGAAAATAATGAAATACCTATCCGACATATCGATTGATGAGTGGGAATGTGGTGGAGTTCGTATCTGCACACTGTAATCCACTTACTTACATTGGAAGAAACTAGGATAGTTTTTGTACATTAAGCTTGAGCAATTAGTTTGTAGCTCTCGAACCGTCCTCATTCTCCTTCTGTTCTCGTGTTGGCATGATTAGCATGGATATGATAATGATCCAAGGGAGAAATCCAGTAAACCACACATTCTATAAACTTCTCACAAAAACTCCTCTCTGTGGTTCTATGTCTCTCGTCAACATTTCCCTTGTAAGATGTATATAAATTTTGTGTGCACGAAATACATTGCAACATGTGTACTATCTCATACCTGTAGCACCTATAATCAGCGTTGAATGATATTTCCTATAAAACTAAATTTTCGGTTGTTAATTAGAAGAGTTATAACATAAATTACTTGAAATAGCAAGCCTAATGCACACCTGGAAATAAAGTACGAAAGAAACCGCGTCTCCCAACAGTTCCAACTATATCGAATTATTGTTTTTCAATTTACATTACTGCATGACCCATATTTTCATCGATATGTCAAGCAATGTGTCAATCCCCTCGTCGTTTGGTTTTCGCTTAAGGTATTAAGTTGTATGCTCAAAATGTTATAGTTGATAGTTGAAAGTATTTGGAATAAATACTTGAAACAAAACTGATGATTTCCAATCAGAACCCTTTTGTCCCACACGTGGGTAGTATTTATCACGTCACACGAGACTTACATTGTACGTGATCAAACTTCAAAACCCATAATCTTTAAGTATGCACATCTACTATGAACATACATCCGTGAGCTAAGTACAATACACCAGTCACGAATATATTCACAATACCAAATTCATAGTATACACATATCATATCTATATTCATTAAAAGTCATTAGTGCTAACCTTTTCCGAGTAATGTTGTTGGCAATGCGCAATGAGAAGTGCCTAATTACTCTCAGGGAGATTTGCTGATGCTGGCCTTTTTGGCAAAAACTTTGACTAAGATGTAAGAGGAGTACACACTTCTTTGCTTTGCCAAATGTCAGGTTTTAGAGGTCTTCTCTAGGTGCCAAACTAACGGTTTATCACAATAATACCAATACAATATTGCTGTTATTTTCGCATTTCAAATTAAATTGTACTCTTTCACAATGTTTCAATATATTTACACTCAAACATACTCACGCCCCTTGCGTTTCTTAAATGCTTAAGTTTGCACAGATACTATAACTGAGTTTATGAGTGTGAACAGGGGTACATAACTATACCGAAAATGCCTAATTCTTCACATTTCACATTTTTACAATTGCAGTGATCAACGTGATCATTTTGTTTTCATGAAAAAATAGAAGGAAATATTCTGTAACGCAGCTCAGCTCTAAAAACTTCAAATTAAATTAAAATCCTCATATATATTTTGAAGTGAAGTCTTGCTTTTCAACGTTAGAAATGCTGTCTAGTCTAGAATATTATTGTTTTAACAAATAAAATTGTTTGCGAAAATTCTGCTTACTATGCGGAACTACGACTGTATTTGAATGAAGAACCAAGTTTTCAGTATGTTTTGAACAGAGAACTGTACACAAAACATCCAACAGATCTTCATCTGTTTCTGTATCAGAGGCTATATAGCTTAGCTGTACAAGTAGAGATTGAGACTGTGTGCCAAAGTTGACGACTGGTTTTAAGGAAAAGTTGTATAGGGATTACATATGCATGAAAGGAGTAGATATGGTTCTCTTAACATAGTAAAAAACACGATACCATAATACCATCCATCCAAAATTCACAACCTATTTCTATCCTTATATCAAGTTCCGTAGCGCTTAATGTCAAAAGCTAGACTTGGGAATGAGCATGCACTCTTATGGACGTCTACACATGTGTATAATTCATATGAAAATTGTGTACTTTGTGCACATGCACAGATATGCTGTTTTGTGCTGATATTGACGTATGGACATGCGAAGGTGGTTTGGTAAAACACGAGCTCCTTATGAATCTCACATTCTAGCCATGTAGTAGATTGCTTTTTAATGAAACACTATAAGCCACGTGATGTTATTAACTACTAAAACCACCCTTTCAGTTCCAACTTTTAGCTGGGGAAAAAGATAAACTCTCTTGGACGCGGAAAATGAGAGTGACACAAAGGAAAATGTTTTTATTTGGAAGCTATTAAAGTATGAGCTTAAAGTATTAAACAATGACAGCACAATTTCAGGTTTAATGTGTCATTTAACATTCACGCACATCTTCATAGCCAAATATATCAACACCGGTCTTAGCAAATATGTACGGCGTTTTTTGCATTACGTCGAAAGAAGTTCGTTCACAGAACTCGAACAATGGTTACAAATTTATGGCTTGCGAGTAATAATTTTATAGCATTAACGTATGCACCAAAGTTGTAATAACTGTTGAAAACTGATTTATGTTATGAACCAGTAATAGACATCAAACAGTATAGTTTGTTTAATCTAAAATCATCTTGCCCCTATTTATGTAGTAAAAATATGTCGCAGAGAGACAGAGACAAAGAGAAGCGATTAGTTTGAGAGATGCGTCACATCAAGGGACTGATATATCTTATCTTCAGCATAATTTGATGCAACCTCTATCCAACTATTAGCATGACTTTTTCCAGTTTATGTGAATGAAATGAACTTCTTGGTTACAAAGTCACAAATATTAGAGAACGTTTACAACTTCGTGTGGAAGCACACAAAATCTTGGTTTGAAGTTCAAACAATGAAAGGCACATAATTTTATAGATATAATTCTTTTTAATAACTTGTTTCTTTTCTACAAAAACATAAACACCGTTGTGAGCTTATAAGATAGGATCTCAACCTTACATACACATACATCTACTAGTTCCAAAGTCAATATTATGAGTTAGGTGTATACTTAAAAATCATTGTTTAGAATGCAAATTAGAATTGTAATTATCACAGTCTATCATACAGTCGTGCTTTGTAGCAACATAATGACTAAAAAGAAAAAAGTCGGTTCGTTATTTTCTTGGGCTCAAAACACAAATACACATTTTCTGTTAACCCAGCATTAAAGTTTTTCATTCAAATTGTTATTATTTAAGTAGCCATCTAAAAGTTTGAAAAATATTGTTGAAAGAAGTAATAAAACAAAGTTATGCGGCAGTCTCTGTTGGGTCTTCCATCTGCACATGGTCATTCGAATTCCTCATTGAAATGTACAGATATCTGTAGAAGAAGAGAATCACGGACAAAAACATTAATATCGCATTGAATTTTGCACATTATGGCACTATGTCCTGTTTTGTTCTACTCGATTGAGCGACTTACATGAAACTAATGGTAATACATAGATATACGCCAGCCGATACCATGAACATTGCTCCAGGGAAAGTGTGAATCGTGTGCCTAAAAATATAACTGTACAGGGGCACGCCCAGCAAAGGCATCGTTGCTTCTCCGCAAGCAAGAAATGTGAACACTTTCGCGATTTCCTCTTTTGCCACAACCTTAGAAATCATCGACCTGAGAATGATACTGATAAGACCTGCAAACATCTGCAATGTCGCGCCTGCAGAAGAATCAAATATAGACATATTTGGAATGGTATAGCAGAAGAGCAAGCTCGTTGATATACTGCCGTTGCGACTTCAACATTATTTAGCAAATTTATTGAGATTTTGAACCCTGTACCTAAATAGATCATCCACCCTTCGACTGCAAATGCAAATATAAATTGGGAGCAAACAATTCCAACTGTTGAAAGTATGCCAACAAGGGCGTCCGGTACTTTGAAAATTTTCATGCACACCATAATCATGACGTAACCACCTGAAAATCATACAC
This sequence comes from Heteromurus nitidus, assembly GCA_034687055.1. Taxonomy (NCBI): domain Eukaryota; kingdom Metazoa; phylum Arthropoda; class Collembola; order Entomobryomorpha; family Entomobryidae; genus Heteromurus; species Heteromurus nitidus. The sequence continues at coordinate 3,505 of JAQFZW010000969.1, read as the reverse complement.
GTAATTAAGATAAGGAGTGAATTTAATTAGTAGAAATATTGTTCGAAAAGAAAATGAAACGTACCAGATATTGCAATCAGTGAATCTGACACGGAGTACTCTGTGTATTGCTTAACGTCCCATTTAACCGTTTGCCGTGTGAACAAGTACATGTTTTGCACATAACCAAACAGAGCAAAAATTCGGAGAGAGATGGTCAGAAGCATTAGTAAAAGCCACCTAAAATTGCAAATATATGATGTATCCAACAATAGTACCATTTACAACGACTTGTCAGCAAAACACTGCGCTTTGTACATCCAAATTATTCATATAATTTAATTATTTTGTGAGCTACCTTCGTCGCAGACCAGCCCTCGGAGCAAAAACAGTGGCAAACATTTCTTTCACAGCCTTTACATTAAATAAGTCACCAATACAACTTCGACGATCCCTGTCCTCGATTTCAGGTAATTCTTCACGAATTACAAACCAACCGTAGATGACGGATGCGAGAAAGCAAGAAGCGGATGTCATATAAACCGCTACGAAACCTCCATATTTGTAAATGAGACCTCCGCTAAGCGTTCCAAGAGGACCTTCATGAATAAATTACCACAATATAATAATTATAGTTTAGAAATGTTTGTAACAAGTTAAGAATGCAAATGTACCTCCCAAGAACCATGAAGCTTCCAGCATTGCCACACGGAAACTCCGACTCTCAATCGTTGAACTTTTTGATATAAAACTGAACGCGGACATGATTAATGCAACCAACCCCCCAACAGCCGAAATGGGTATTGATGAGATAAGCATAAGTTCGGGAGGAGCATCATGAACATATGTGAACATAATATAACACACGGCCGAAAGGAAATATCCAAATATAGGTAATAGCATAGGCCACTTTGTCCCATGAATATCTGTCCAAGGTCCCAAGAACAGGGACACAATGATGGGGAACCCTGCCTCAATGAAGCTCCTGTAAGTCACAAATTTTGATGCGATTTCGTCAATCTGTGTCTCTGAAAACCATTACAATCAGAATATTGTTGCATATAGATTAACACTTGAAATAGAGGACACATTGGCCATATTTTTTCAAATTTAAATAAAAGAGGTAAGGACCTTTATCATGATACCTGTCCTCCTGAAGATTGTCACAAATCTCATTGGAATAGTGCAAAGAAACTCTGCATATTCTGTCAATGTACAAGTTCTGCAAAATGACTGAGGTACATGTCATCCCGAACATGTGCAAGAACATCATCGGCTCAATTGTTATATTGTTCCAAATGCTTCTGCAGGCTACTGCCGGGGAATCGTCGTCGTCCCCCTGATAAGTTCTGTTATTTCCAGTCAAGCCCGCTAAGCTATCATTGTCCTCCCCTTCGGTGGAATCACTGGAAGTGCTACCAGTATCATCCGAGTCAAGATGATTGTCTAATGTTTCAGGATTTCCATTCGCTAACTCCGAACGGTTTATTGGCGTGGGGTCTTCCATCATGTATGATTATGGCAGCGTTGTTTTAAATAATTTTTGAAATGGTCACATAAGGCTCGTCATTTATTCTTTTGCTCTCTGCAATTAAATTAGCGAGATCGGATTTCATTTCCGATTTCAGCAATTATTTCAGGCGAACTAAAACTCAGTAGAAAAAAGTCTGCAAATCTCGTTGCATAAAAAAATTAATGCGATGCACAAATACGGCTTGAGTTGAGTTACAAGCATTTATGCATGGGAAGCACAACCACAATTATGTTAAAAATCAGTTGCTCAACTTTAACTTTTCTTCACGTCAAACTTGTCAAAAAGATCAGCTGAAACAATCTCATCTCCTCCAGCTGATGATGATATGAGATCCATCCGCTCTGTTTCAGTTTCAGCAGACCATCAGACCCCAACACAAAGGATATATGACTCAAATTCAATGGTTACTTCTGTTGCATCGTGTGAAGCTCACCCCCATCAACAAGACATGTGAGAGCACAAAAGTGTGCAACAAAATGTGAAATGTGCAACAAAATGAGAATTTCTCACGAGAAATATCTACTTTCTCGCAAAGAATGCAGCTTTTTCCATATTATGGGTACGTGCACTGTAAAAGTTATGGATTGTCATTGTCACTGGAAAATTCTAGAGGTTATATGTGATCAACACAGGTGTTTGAGATATCTCTCTCATGTCCCAGGAGTCCTCCTGTGTGACGTGTGACGATATGGGTGGTGACTTATTGACTTTTTATGCAATTTTTATATTTGTCAATTTAAGGACAAATACTGGCTCAACCCATACAATCCACTTCGAATGGGTTTGTTCAACAATACATTCATACATATTACATTCATGAATGTAATAGTTATAGAATTTTAGACGATGGAGAGTTCAGGCGAATGATTAGCCGGATCATGGCATCCATACATATGTATGAAACAGCATATCAAAAGAGTGAAGCACTTCAACAGGTCAACAAGAAGGTGATCATTATGTATTGTGTTACCTACAATCGATGAGTACCAAATACATACATAAAATGTTGATGTGCTTAATGCTTTCTCAATGCGAACCTCCGAGAGTGGAAGGCATTTGATTGGAACTGCGTCTGGAGCACGTAATAGACTCTCCGTATGCAAACAATGATTGTGTGAAGTGATAAGGAGTAAGATAAAAATGGGCTTTACGGATTGGGTACATAGAACCCTATTACATTTGCAGATCATTGGTACACAGGTACAAGAAATCCGTGCTTTTATTCTATCAATTTATCTTTCATCTTAACGTAAAGAAAGAGAATGTGGTCACAACGCTGTAATAATGCCAATTGCATTGTGAAGAAGTCCAAATGCTTTTAAATGATCTTGAACGAATTGATCCATTCTGTCCCCAATTGAATTAAAATACGAGTGTCCTGCATATCCTAAACCTGATTTTTTCTTTGTATTTTTATAATCTATAGCATAATACATAACGCCATCCCGCTTTTCGGGAGCCTGTTTTAGAGGATCTCAACAAGGTAGTTGAATACATGCACTACATATATGCACATCTGAATGTGTAGAGAAGAGTGGTTGACACAAAAGGATCAGCAAATATTTATTGTGAAAGCACATGACTGAATGAGTCATATGAGTCATAATCATATCTTCGTAGTCAGTAGTCACATGATTAAAGTGGTCAATGGAGGAGTATTGACCGCCGATCGAAGGAACCAAGTCGGACGGTTGTAATTGATGTATTTAATTTAAAATCTTTTAAAGAAATGGACAGTAATTGTGACAATTAAATGCGTATATCAACAAGCACGTGTTTATATGTTTTCTTATGGTTTATTGGTGATGTGGTATTGTAATCTAATGAACTGTCAAATCAAGCTATCACTTCTATGTAAAATAGTGATTGATACAGGAATAAAGGATGTAGGCGTTCCCATCATTGTAAGACTGCGTAAGAATCACATAAAAGCTTTATTTCTTATAGTAACAAGGTAGTATTCATTTTCAAAAAGTCATAGTGAAAACTATA
>JAQFZW010000968.1:0-36617 GCA_034687055.1 Heteromurus nitidus | reverse complement strand
ATTTTCCCAAGCTCAGGCTACCATTACTTTTCTCAAAAATCAGTGTAAACCATGATTTTAATTTCGTTTTTGTCTCATTATGAGAAGTTTCAAAAATTCGCATCATGTTGTACGTGTTTATTTGAATTTGAAAGTTTTTATAAATAAAAAATAAATTTGTGTTCGTCGGACATCCATGAGGGCACTCCTTATTTCCCTTGTTGGTGGCGTCGCGAAAATGCACGATAACTTACATGTCATCTTTCATTTCCACTGAACTAAGGCTCGAAACATGTATGAAGGAGGGCACTGGATGTGGATTTTAAGCACGAAACCCAACTTCACTGTCTCCCTTTGGGAAACGAAACATAATATATAGATTCCCTGTCTGTAATTTTCTCCTTGGAAAATACAAATGAGCACACGATTTGACAGAGGAGGAGTTATATGGCATGATTTTACTCTCTTCAAAATATTACCCAATAGTCCAAAACCATTAAATCCCCCTTACTAAATGATTGCACAAGCTTTACGTAAAGGAAACTGGATTTTTTGCGACAGTTTAACCTAGATATAAGGAGAGTGAGATATTATTTCTTTCAAATATGACAATCCAATCGCGTACATATACACAGCTTCGGGACATACTAAACATATAAATACTAGTTTTCTGGCCTTTCGGAGAATTAAAAAAAATAATTCCAACGTTAAAGATGCAAACAAAAGTATAACGGCCATATGAAATAAAATTAAAAATCTCTGACTTTATTGGGGCAACGGATGAAGAATCAGTATGAAAATTACAAACCATTGCTATTCTGCTTCACTGTCTCAATCCACACGCAGTGATAAATCGTTACATCTTAGCCAATGACAAAAATCCGATCTGAAATTTATTAAAAACAATACGCACGTGGATCCATTTGTTATCCAGAAAAATTCGATAAAGTAGCTTGATCCCATGATGTATTTAGCTTGTGTATTACCTTTCCTCAAGCATAGTAATTATTTATTAGCACTTCATGTAACTATTCTATACTTTATTATCTATATTTCACAAATTGACCATAAGAGCCCCACCAGTCGCATTTTTTCAGTGTTCATATTAGTTCATAATAAGCCTAAAGAAAATTCGTTGTCTCACTCTCAAACATTTTTGTCAAACTTCACTGTGCTGTTAGTACAAGCTCATTCAAAATTCATATCCTTACTGATACAACACGGACGGTATTTTATAGTTGTACATCCACATTCCACGTTTTATTTTATGTGATTTCGCCTTGAAAGGTTACATGGTTTACTTCAACCTGTAGCAATTTTGATAATACCTGAACATAACTCGGGAGATTGGATTATTAGATAGGAGCTGTTAAACATTAGACATATTGAACATTCGAATTAATTCTAAGAATTTATGATTTACTTATTACTTGACGCAACATTTCCAGAATAAACTAGCTACAAACTCCTGAAAGTATGAACATATTTAAGTGTTATTTCGAACATGCCCTAAACCTTGCTTATGTGTCCTAAATAGGCACTAGGCACAACTATCATATTATGTTGGCACAGGCATGTTAGGCCCGAACCAGAAGTAGATTCAGAGTCTGACCCACGGCAAACTCGAGCATAGTAAATGGTGTCGTTGGATCCAAGAAGTTGGTTGATCCGAACCCAATTTTCTGTAAAGGCCATGATTTTAGCACTCTTCGGCACCACGGATTTTGGTTATGAGAAATTGCTCCTTTGACGCTCGTCATTAGTTTCTGTGACTTCCCATACACGTCTCCCATCGTTCCAAACACGAATACAATAGTGATGGCAGACTGAAATGCTACGCTAAAGAAAAATATGATGAGATATGGAGTCAGCCTATGATGAAAGCCGATGAGCTCATATAGACCGAGGATGACATGAGACACTGAGACTCCCAAGCCTACGACAACACCGCATGCCTGATGGATCTCATTGAAGGCTATGATGAGCACCTGGATTTCACGAAAGAGCTTCAGCTTTTCCTCCATACGCCCCTTGGCACCCCTGACAAACCTGCCGATAATTACAAGAAACGCATGAATGGATTTTATGATCTTCTACAATGGCAGTTGACCTATGACAATGTTCGACCTGTCGAGAGCATGAAGGTACTGTTTGAAGCAGTGGCAATGCAGGAACGAGAAGCAAATGGCGTCTGCAGTCAACCCAATGTAGAAGAGAGAGAGGGTGAGGAAGCTGAATAGTGCAACTCCAAAATTCTCCATGAGCACTCTCGAGCTCTTCGCAAAAGTAATTGCAAATGATTGAGTACGAGCCTGGCATTCCTCCAGCAAAAAGTAGCCAAGTAGATCAGGGGAACACGGGGAAAGGAAAGTGGACATCAAGCGACCCACCAACACCAGCATCATGTTCACTTTCGTATTTGTGAGGACGAACCGTTGCCGTCCAACGTCAATCGGAGGAGTGGAAGTCATCAGCGATTCTAATCATAAAACTAAAGCTTACCAAGTTTTTAGGGAGGAATATCTTCAATTTAGCCTTACCATGTCTGCCTTCAAAAGCGACCATTGCTTGGAATAGATTAACTATTTGGACCCGCTTCTTCTTGTGTACCTTGTTGGCGGAAATGAATGTGATGTGAGTCCACACACCAATCACTGCGGGAATCAGGACTATTCTCCGAACTGCGTCGTTCTTCTCTTTTGCAAGTTGCTTGTGCATGTAAAATACCTGGCCAATTGACAACAAAGTCACGGCGGTGGCGAAGAATATGCGGAAGCTGAAGAGTTGAAGGGACCATCGCGAGCTAACTATGCTCAGAGTGTTCGACCGGACATTGTAGCGAAATATCGTTGAGCCGAGTAATTTAGAAACTTTTAAGTAGTAATTGATAAATTGCTGGAATGAAGTTGAGAGGGTCGACATTTTATTGGAACACAACCAAAAATCAGATATCCCCAATTAAACTGCGGACAGTCGGATATTACTTAGATCCGTGTTTGGACGTGGACAATGAATGTCTACCCGTCTACCGTTGTCTGATTCGTTCACAAATAGATACTGTATGCTTGTATTGATGAAACCTATATATTAGTCGGACATGCTTAAAACAGATTTTATCAGCAAAGCTACTAAATAAAAACAAATCATTCATGATGACATCGCAAACAAAGTCGACGGACTGCCCAAAACATTGTACTACTTTTCAATCGAAGTCAAACAAGTTGGCTTTGCTCACTCAATGTCAGTATCTCAACGGGGTGTCATTACTATCAAATATCGATCAAATACATAATTGAAACTTGGCGAACCAAAATAATTCTTCATAAATGGAAGTGTACTTTTTTTAAAGAATGGAGCAATAAACGCACATATAAATTACATGACCATTTTAATCGATGAGTAAATTTCCCATTTGCAAGGTGGTCAATAATAAAACGAACTAACGAAGGTAGTCACTCCGTAAATTTAGAAGCTAGAACACCTATTCAAGAAGATCGAAATCCTGCAATTTATAGACTGACAAACCACACCACATCCATATCAGATGGATTTTAAATAGTGGTTTGTTCGTGGGACTCATTTTCACGAAAATAAACTTGCTTTTTACCTTAACCCCTTATTCTTGTGAATTGCAGTTGTTGGACAAGACACGATATAGTATCACACAATCGCATTCCTATGCTCAATCTGTTCACTCAAACACTTGTTGGGAATTAGCTTAATTAGTTTATTCAAGGGCAAAAATTAATTTGTGTGTGATGGTTTCGTCAAAACGAATGAAGTCTATACCACATTTTTGTAAAAGGGCGACCTGTAAAGTTCGTACCTGTATTTTATAGTTGTACATTGTACATCCACATTTTATATTATGTGATTTCGACTGGAAGGGTTACGTTACATGCTATATTAAACCTGTAGCAATTTTGATAACATCTGAACATAACTCGTGAGATTAGTTAGGAGCTGTTAGACATATCAAACATTCGTATTAATTCTAAGAATTTTTGTTTTACATATTACGGGACATGCAACATTTCCAGCATAAACTTGCTACAAACTTGTCAAAGTATTAAAATATTTAAGTGATATTTTAGACATGCCCTGCCTGAACCTAACTTATGTGTCCTAAATAGGCACTAGGCATATTAGTTTCGAACCATAATATACACATATACAAATTATCAATTACATATCTTTAAAATAAAAGCCCTAATCGGTTTGTTTGTGGCTGTGATCTCGAGCTACTATTAAACCCGGCTACAATGGTCATGAGAAATTTTACTCCTTTGACGATCTCCAATGGTACTGCTTCGGTCCCTCTTCGAGTCAAATGCTCTGTCCCGAAGGGATAAAAAATCTTCCTAATTGTTGACACGTCAAAATCAAGGACAATAATCCTTAAGATTTGGGCTGGTCATTGACAAAATCCGTCCATGTGGCTAATTGGATTTTGGAAAACAGTTGTGGCTCAACATAAGAAAAAAATCGCGATAAAATTGAAAAATATAGATATACCCAATTCAAGCAGATCACAAATCGAAATTAAGAATAACTATTCAGTAATTTAATTGAAGATGATAAACCGGAAGCAATGTCATTAATTCGTTTGCATTAGTGCCCTTATTTATCGTGGATTGTATTTTGAATAATTCAGGGGAAGGTGGGAGACAAAGATTCAAAGCATATTCTAACTCATAAAAAATATAATTCACACTTTTCTTCATAAAATAATAAATTCCCACATTCCCACCTGTCGCCAGCGAAAAAAAAGGACAAAGCACGATCATAAAAAAGGCTTTCATTTTTCTAAAGCTTCCTGTTCGAATTCCCATTAGCTCATCTCACTCACTTTGTCTGAAATCTTCGAACCTACTCATTAACTCCGTCAATCATTTTTTGAGAATTTTTGGCATCTGAGATAAAGCACATTTGACTTTTATGACACAAACATGATGACTGATGACACATTAAATCGCTGATGACTGGCGATACGAATGAGATGCGATTCGATACGATGCAAAGACACAATTGATAGGATGTTCTTCACATTATTATCATCATCCTCCTCCTAATTGTGCACCCTCGCGTATGCAAATAAAAACCTATTAAAACAGATCTCACCCAAACCACACCATATCCATATCAGATATGAATCTTAAATAATCGTTTGTTCGTGGGACTCATCTTCTTCTTCACAATAACTATCGCTTTTTAAATTAACCCCTTATTCTTGTGAAGTGCAGTTGTAGTAGGACAAGACACGATATAGTATCACAATCACATTCCTCCACTCAATCTACAACTTCTAAAATTACGAGTTACAAGAGAATCGTGTGTGTTCAACCAAAAAATCATTTAATTTAGTCAACTCTTTTTTTCTGCAGAAAACAGAAAAGGAAGTGAATATTTAAACACACAAGAGGAGATAATGGGGGAAATGCAGAGAAGTATTATACGTTTACATGAACACACATTTTATAATGCGAAAAATCACACACGCTATATATTCACCACCACCATTTCATTACCGTTCGAGCAAGCAATAAAAACGGATATAGGATGATGACGATGGATGTTACATAAGACTCTAGAGACGCGCCATCACTTATGTAATCACACTTTGTAATGAATCCCCCAAAAACAGCTATTACTCTCCTCTGAATGCTCAGCTCATCATCATGCAATCGTAAAAAAAATTGACAGACTGCCATTCTTCGAAGAGAGGTTGGAGGTACAATCAAGCGATAAATGAATGTGTGGCATAGGGATACCATTCCTGATGGCAAATATAGGCAAAACCGGAAATGCGAGATTTCCTTCTCGAGTAGCGGTGGAGTAGCAGCAAAATTGCAATGATGCTGAATCTACGGATGTCCACTTTTTTAGCATGTCAATAAAAGTGAAAGCTGCTCACGAATGTACCTAAGATGCTACAGATGCAAAAGAACCACATACACATGCTCCTATATCGAGAACATGCTTGCAGACAATGAGTACGATGTACGTACGCGAGCAAGATAAAGTTCAATAGTACAAGTTGTGGGTGGCCACTCGCCGAATATGTTATACAATCGCAACAGGAATGGAGCTTATATGGTTTTGGCTTTGGCATATATGCACTTATGCGCTTAGCCTGATTGTCCCTTTGGTGTTGTAGGTACATAGTGTGCATTTTGACTAGATGCGAATTGTCAGAATTGATGAAGGATTGTTGTTACGCTAGAAGAAGAATGATGTTTTTGCACCGCTCTTAGCTGGTTCCGTATAATTGACTGACAACCCCATAAAAAAGTTGCTTGAGTAAAGGCCCCGGTTATAGGAAGGAGCTAAAAACAATGGCAAGCATTTTTTCTCCTCTCGCACGAGAATCATCATTTTGGTTAGCTAACAGCTATCTATATGGGATTACGTCATGAATTGATGTTTGTTGTCAAAAACATTTTTTGAATGGGAGTGAGGCATAAAAGGGAATAGTAGAGCTCACTTTACAATACATTTGCCGTTCAGCAATGAGAGCTGAATGAGTTGAATCTAAAAAAGTGCCTTCTTGAAGTGGATTTGTGATTTTTTCTGTGTTTTTTTGTGAAAAATCTAGGAAATTTGTTCATTTTCCTAAAAATTGGAAAACCGGAAGGAAGTCTGTAAAATGCTGAGGAAATCGATATTAATTTGCCTGTTGATAGGTCAGTGTGCATTTTTGGGAATTGATTAAAAGTGAATGGAAAATGGAGTCTCTGGTTGACGTGTATTTTGATTGAAACGTTCTTGTGTAAATGTGATTTTTGCAGGTGCTTCATTAGCACGACAGGAGGAACCGAAGGACCAGAGTGCCGAAGGAGCGCAGAACAATGTGAAGCGGGATGCACCCGTGTTGTCCACTTCGTATGGACCGCCCGCGGACACGGAGGAGTCTGCTGCTCCAGTGTACGGGCCACCCGCACCCGCCCACTCTCACCACAAAACTCCACAAAGTTACTCCAAGTCAATCCCAGCCGCAGCCATTCGTAACGTCGAGACAGTGGCTGTGACAAAGACGATCACTCCCGTTGTCACAAAGACAACAACGTACAACACCCACTCGGAGCCTGCCTTGTCTATCGGTCACGTACAGGGCTACAGCCAGAGTTCCATGGGCCAACCCAAGATTGCTCCAGTCCAGTTCCAGACGCAGTACACGAGCTACATGAACCCCACCGTTGGAGTGAACGGGCCCGTTACCTACACTGGCCCTGCAGTCGCCCTCGCTGGAGGTGGGTACGCTGTCCCAGTCTCCTTTTCCGCTTTGGGCGGTTCTGGCTCTGGAGCGCCCGTTTACGGCCCACCCTCGGAATCTTCCTCCGCTCCTTCATCTGGCTATGGTGCTCCAGGCCAGTCTCCAGGAAATCCTTTGGGCTCCTACTCCATGCAAGTTCCTCAATATCTCGCTCTCCGCCAAGCGGCCCTTCAACAAGTCCTCCAAATGCAGCGTCTTCAACCTCCTTCATCTCAGAAGGAGCTTCAGCAGCTTGGTGTCGCTTCCGCCAACTACCCAGTTTCCATTCGCGCCGCTCCTTCTAGTCCTTACGCGATCTATCAGCAGCCGAGCCCAGTTGCAGCCGCCTCACGTCAACACCAGCACTTCTATCACCACCAGCCGCAGCAGTACCTTCATCCCAGTTTCGCTCAGCACCACCAACACCAGCGTCATCACCACCACCAGCAAATTGCTCAGCCTTCCCAGCCCATTCAGTTCGTGCAGACATATGCTGCGCCCAGCATCAGCTTCACTCGTCTCCAGCCTGTCCACACCCTCCAACAGCAGCAACAACTTCATCATCACCCACAATTCCATCAACAACTACAGCAGCAGCAGCAACTCCACTCGCAGTCGCAGTTCACCAAGCCCAGGCAGCAGCAGCAGCAGTAAAGTCATGAAATCTGCGCAAACGATGTCTCAATCGTGAAAAACTTGCCAGCTCAAAAAAATGTAATCCTTTCTCAATTATTTGTTGTTGACGAAAAAGAGATTCTTCTTCAAAAAGTTGTTGTATTGTTAAGAGAAATGTCACTAGTTGTAAGTTTAAACTAGACACGCACACACGCTTATATACTCTCCTCAAACCTGTATTATTTTTTACCTCTCCAAAGTGTTGTCCTTGTCGTTGTCATATACCAAAGCAGTTTGTGGACTTTACCGAACTTCGTACAGAATCACATGCCAAAAATAAAGAATGAAAGGTAAACCGGACATTTGAGATCTCCTCGAGAGAGACTTGTGGGAACATGAGGATTTTTATTGTAACTGAAAAAAACGCATAAAGCATTATATGCCTTTTAGAGGCGAAACGCATAAAACATTATTTTCCTCTCTTCCTTTTACACTTTTTTTTCTCGTGATAAATTATGCGTACGCAGCAGAAAAAAAACTTTTTATTTCTTTTGATGCGGGACAACAAGTAGGAGAAAAAAAGGAGCAAAAAACATGGGAAACGGGAGAATGATTATGTTTCTCTTGTATTCGCTCTAGTCTGGAGCCACGGCCGCAGCACAGAAGCCACAGGGAAAAAGGAGAGTTGAGGTTGTTGGGTTGGAAGTTTTTGGAAAAGGAAGCAGAGACATTTATGTATTTTGTAGTGAGGTCCACTTTATCTGCGAGAAGATCACGCATAAATTATAACCCCGAAAAAAGAAAATGTGTGTTTGTTTCCCTTTTTGTGCGTAGAGAGAGTGACGTATCTTGATTGCGTATATTATGCCAGCACGTATTTTTGATAGGATATGCGTGAGCGTATATGAATATATAGCTCTCATTTCCCGATACTCGCAATCAGCCCATATATAGTCTCCACAATATTCCGCTGATCACATTCATATTTTTTCTTGTCAGTCAACTCATGAGTGCATGGCACATGAAGAAAAAATGTGTGAGTGTGAGTGCGACCAATTTCTCAAAAAAATACCTTTGTGACAAAGAGAAACTAACGCGTGTATTTTTTTTGCAAAAGCGAGAAAAAAAACTTTTTAGCTGAATAGTTTCTCAAGCGAAAAAAAAAACAAGTTCGAGTTAAACTGTATATGAATGCGGAGTATATTAGAGTTTTTGGTTCGTGTTTGAAGGAAATGGAAAAGTGGTGCGTTGTGCGTCGTCCCACACTCCTCGTCAAATGTGTGTCCTGCATGTCCCATAATAATAATTACTGCATACGAAAAGAGTCCTGGAAGTTAGAGTGTGTGTGTGTATATTGTATGTCCACCTCAATTTCACAGCGACACGAAAGTGACTGCCTAAGTCACGTCAACAGTCACATACAAAAAGAAGAAAACGCTGACGAGAAAGAAAAAAAAGTTGGCCAATTCACTTTTCATTTCCATTTCACGGATATTCATAATGGGCATCATAGGAAAGGTTGTATCGTTGCGTATGTATGTATGTCGTGGTTTTCTGAGTAATAGGCTTCCCAGAGGACTGCCAACTTGCCATATAAAGTTAATGTGAGGTCCATTTTGTGACATTTGATAGGAGGAAAAGTGGGGAGAGAGAGAGAATTTGAGAGTGAGCTTGGGAAAATAAATGGCATGCGACACGGGAGAAGAAGAGGACAAGACGATGGAAAAGAAGAGAAATAAAAGGAAAAGGAAATTGTGCGCCTTCGGCAATGCCATGTACGACAAGTCGAGATATATATATATATATAAATATAGGTAGACATTTACACATAATTTGATATAGGCACACAGGCATATATACGAAATCCGAGAGAAAAATATAGCTCACACACATTATGAGAATGTAAGCATATATCCTCGTCAAGTCGGGATATACGCGTAGAAAAGTTTTTTGGACAAGCATTTGATAAGGTGACATGAGGCATGGAAAAGAGCTTTCCAACAACGACACAATATTCATCAGGCTGGAGAAAAAAGTGTGTACCCATATTCATGATATTAGTTCCCCTTCTCCATGCTTCTTCCGCGTTCCATAGCCACACACTCTTTAAGTTTACATTTAGAGCGACGTGCATGGAAAATGGAAAGTGTGTGAGGCTTTTTTTATGCTGTTGCTCCAGTGGATTTGGAGAGAGAGAGAGACGGAGACCACAGGAGCTCATAATAACTTGCCAATACGAAGAAAATTACCGTGTCCTGAACTCTCAAGTGCAATCCACCTTCCGTTCCCTCCACACATATGCTCCTCTCCAAAGCAAAAGCGTTTATTTTTCCAGCGTGTGTCTGCTCCAGTCCAGTCCAGCTTACCTGCACATTAGCTGCACACGCAGCAACACATGCCACTCTTAATCCGTAAGTCAACTTTGGTGGTAAAGTAAGGTCGCTGTCTCGTGTGATGGGTCCTTGACAAAAAAAATATATAAAATCCCTGAAGGAAGCATCTTCTTCTTCTTCAAAACAACTTCTTCTCGAGACGAAACGAGACAATCATTTCAAGAAATAAATACGACGAAGGGCAAAACATTTTCATTGTTGTTGTTATTATATTGTGCTGGTATGGTGGCTGGTGGTAGTTGATGGGAGGTGGGAGCGATGTGACAACGACAACACCATTCAACATCACATTTTTACAAATTTTTCCAGCAAATAACGCTCAGCAGTCGTGTTTGGAATGCGTGCTTTACTCGGAGGAGGGATGCGAGAGAAGAGGAAAGAATATATAAAGGGCGATAAGGAAAGCTGTGAGACGCTTTTTATTTGACTCCCTAAAAACTCCATTTTTTCACGAATAAAAGTGTTCACGTAGTCGATATTTTTTTTGAAAGGGAGGGGTGAACATTTTGGTGATGCTCCTTCACTACTCTTCTTCTCCTCTCATTTTCTCTCAAAGTAAGTGCATCTCTCTCTCGTCATCCGCAGCCTCTTCATCATCACCAGCTTCACGGCGAGAATGAGGAAGACGGGCGATAGGGAAACAAGGTTGGCTTTTGTGGTTGACTCCGGAGTACTACTCCTCTGCTCCCTGTGTGCCATTCACATATTCACGCAGCGAGAGCAATGTCAGAGGACACACACACACATTATATGATGATGATGATGATGATGCACTCGGAGTAAAAGGGAATAAAGAATGACTGGGAGCAAGCACACTAACAGTTACGAGCTCATCAATATATATCTTGTGCATACATCTACAAATTCAGAACGGCGAGCTCGAAAAAAAGGAACACATTTTTAAAAGTTGGATTTCGTTTCTCCAGCGAAAGAGAGAGATTTTTATGTAAAGTGTGTGTGTGTGTTTCTATGCGTGGAGTGAGTGAGTGGAGTAAATGGAGAGATATAAAAAGTGATTATAGCAGCTCGGTGATCATTATTAGAGTTGCTATTGCGGTGTGTACATTGCGAGATGAGATGAGAGGCAAAAAAAGATAATGTACTTGCTCAGGATTTTGTGTCCGACGGAACAGAGGAGAAGAGAGAGCTCATAGTTTTTTTCTGGATGGATACAGTGTGTAAAAGGGAAATAAAAGGCTGGAGGAACGAGGAACACAAACTCTGCTACATTTGAGCTCGACTTCTCTTTGTGTCTTCTCACTCTGTGTGGCTTTTAGGCTTCAGCTCTATTGTGCAAAGCGAAGGGTATCCTTTCTCTCTGTCTCTCTCTGAAACACATCCTCGCGATATATAAAACGCAACGGCAACATCTCCATCCCCAACAGTTTCACACACACACAGCTACAGCTTCATCTCATCCGAGAGTTTGGAACGGGAGTTTTTGTAGACAAAAAAAGTGTGCTTCATGTGAGAAGAAGATGTAAAAAACGTGAGTGTTTTCGATGTTGGATTTTGGGAAAAGAGTCAGTTGAGACGTTTTCGTTGGCCAGTTCTCATCTCGCTCCTGCTCCGTGCAGCACTCTTGGAAAAAACACAAGCTCTCGCATATATCCCATAACGTATGCCCACAAAGGGAGAGAATTTTTGTGTTGCACTCGAGACGACGAAGAAGAAGACACAGTGAGTGAGAGTCCTCGTTTCTTCTTCTTTGCTTTCACACTCTCATCATCGTGTCCAAGCAGAGTTTCGTTGGAGAAGCAAGCTCACATTTTTATCTCAGATTGTTATTCATTTCGGCTCATTCTTCGTGAGTTTCGTGGGGAGAATGGAATGTTGTGTGCGATGAGCACTTGCTCTCTCTCTCAAGCTGCACATCTTTAAGGAAGAGAGAGAAGGAGAGACTCGCTGAGACCAGCAACTCTCGGACGAGCTCACTTTAGTAGAGCGCCGTCATCCTGAGGACGAGCACATACGTAAAAACACATCTCTTCTCCCTCGCACATTGTGCAAGTATCTGAGCAAAAGTAGTCTTCCTTCCTTCAGAGATTGAGACGTATTCCCTTCCTTCATCCTCATCGTCCTTCATCCTCACCACTGCCACGAGCTAAGCTCCGGCTTAGCAAGCCCCCAGTCTGATAATAATACACTCTTTTGCCCACTTCATCATCTTCGTCCGAGTTCAAACATGAGCAGGGCTCTTTAAAAAAGAAGATTTTTGTGAGACGAGAGAAGAGGTGTGTGAGAGTGAGTGGATCAGGAAGGGAAGCCCCTTCTTTATTATTCCCACCCTTCTTCTACTACTTCTTACCTGGCCAAAAATTGCCTGGAGCCGTTTTCCCTCCGAAGGCAGGGAGGCAGCAGAAGAACAACTCTCGATCTGAGTGAGGTTGCTTGTGTCTTTTTTTCTTCTGGACATCCTGATACACTGCCCAGATTAGGAGAGGAGAACACGACAACGACGAGGATTGTGGGAATGTGAAATCAGGAGCAAGTATCTATATTTGCTCGCTCCCTTCTTCGCGACAAATTTGTGGTGAGAGTGACATAATGTGACGTTGACACACAGTCTCTGTCTCAAACACACAAAAAAAATTCTGTACAATGTTTCACCGTCCATCGGGCTAACTTCTTCTCTCGAGCCAAGATGAATGACAAGAGTGGGAAGGCGCGCGGGAGCGGAGGGGAAGAGGGAAGGGATAATCCTCTGCCGACCCTCCGCCCCTCAGAAGAGAAGCTCCAGCAACACTTGTACCCCGAGGTGGTCAGCTACCTGTGGGGTAGAGACACGGCTACCCAGGATGGAGGAGGTGGTGGTGATGGTAATGGAATCAGCCCTCCCTCCAACAGCAGATATTATGTAAGCAGAGGTGGTGGCAGTGGAGGGGGAACAAGTGTGGCCCGGCTGGTGTTGTGGGTGGTCACCCTGAGCGTGATCGGCTTGATGGGCCAGCGTGTGTACAATCTGGAGCAAAGACTGAGCCAGGTGGAGGGCCAGTTGTTGTTAATACTCAAACGAGACGGCGGCTCCTTTCTCCTTCACCACTCGAACACAAACACTGAGCAGAGCAATCCTTCCTTCTCAACAATTAGTGCACGTAACGATAATAACCTTAGGTTAGCATCACTTCGTCAAGTGGGAGGAGGAGGTGGACACCTCGAGAGTGAGTTTAGTGCTCGTGTCCCAGGTGGTGGTGGTGGCTTTAGTGGTCGTGGAGGTGGTGGTGGTAGAGTTGTTGTTGATGAGGAGGATGGTGGTGGTTCCAGCGGCCATCCGATGCTACGATTCCGTCGAGAGGCGAGCGCCCAGCCCAACACCGACGACCAGGATCTCATTGATAACGTCATTCTGCTCGGAGGCAGTGCCAACACTGCCGGCGGCTCTCCCAACGTTGACATGTCACACTGTCCGTGCACCCAGGGTAAGCCTTCAAATAAAAGCGACACTCTAATTACCATTTATGCATCTCTCTCGTGTCAGTGTCAGCTCTGACCGGCTTATCACACTTTTGCGTTTTTTTGCGCAGCGAAGCAACTTCTTCGCGGAAGAAGATTTGAGTAGGCTTGAATTGCATGATTACCAAGAACCAAAAAACATTCCTGCTTTCGCTCTGCCACAAATGAACAAGAAGACACTATATACACGCTTGCTCTCTTAATCTTCTCAATTTTCAGCTGAACAAGCTTTTCGAGCAAAAGTGGTCTTTTGTAACGTGAGAAGCTCTTTAGCCATGTAGACTTGTTCCACTCAAAACTCCCTTCGAGCCTCATTACACTTCGCTCTGTATTTGGCGTGCTCAACAAGATAATATGCATAAATGTAAGCTCCTCTCTCTCTCTCTCTGACAATGAGCGCAGCCAACTGTGTGGACACATTCTCATCTCACTATCGCAATACTATATATCCTCAAGCATGTGTGACGGGATTTTTGATCGGACTTGTGAAGCTGAATTGTGAATGCATAGACACACGAGCATAAATTATATGGCTTCTCATATCGTATTGTGAATATCGAATGGCTCCTAATTCTTGAGAGATTGAGAGAAGAAGAAGAGGAGGAAGAATTATGACGTGCTGGGAGTTGGGACGGAGTATTGCGTACTCCTGTCTCTCAATCTCCGTGTGGTAGGATTGTAGGATGCGAAAAAATCGTGAAAAGAGGTGCGACACAGCCACAAGCCATCTGAGAAGACCCATCATCATCGTGTTTTGATGGTGGATGGTGGTGGTGAGGAGGATGATCCTCAATCCTCTCCGCCACAAGGCTTCTAGGCATCTCTTTTTTTCTCGCTCAACTCCTCCATCTGCTTCATCCCCTCTGACTCTGCAGAAGGTAATGAGAGAGTTTTTGTGGGAAAGCAGAGGGAACGGTGAAGTATTATTCAAATCAAGCTTTAGAGCATCACAGAGTCAAAGTGACTGAGAAGAGGAGACTTTTTTCTCGTGTGTGCTCCTGCTGCTGTGCGAAGCGCTTTATCGGCTCTTTAAAATGCCTTCTGTCCAATAACAAACTGGTTTTCACACTTTTACAACATCACCACACGATCAGCAGAGTCATCGTGGCGAAAAAGAAGGAATTTTCGCTGAGACTGCATTCTCTCTCTCACACACTCTCATGCATTTCCCCACTATTTTCCCCTTCTCGGACGAAATGTGCGCCTTCTCTCTTTTATGTGGCGATATGAGAAAAAGGACTCTCCGCTCGACACCAAACCAACATTTTTATTACAACTTTACAAGTTAGAGGAATGCTCACGCTAAAATCTTCCTTTTGTTCAGGAAAAGCTATTTAAGCTAAACGCTTATTGCAACTCTCTAGACAATGGCCGTTGTAAAAAAAAGAATGTGGCAAAAATTGTAGAATAAAATGTTTTTGGAAAAGGAAGGACGAAGGAAGGTAGTCGGCATATATATGTGCACTAGGCACACATCCCATGTCCACGTCGAGTAAAAGCGGATCTTTGTTTGCTCCTTCCTCTCTGCAAACTGCAAACACATGAATACATCATCTCCCTGTGCGTCACTCTCCTTCCCGTTTCTTTCCCAACTTGACTAACGCTCTGTCCATCTTCATTTGCTGTCACATCAAGTGTCCACTCGCTCTCTCATTAAATATTTAACCAAGTACAAATACACAGAGAGAGAAGAGACACACCGCTCCACTCTTACAACTTAAATGTGTAACCAAAGCTGACGAAAAGTTTTTGGCGAGAATAAAAAAAACTCTTTCGAGTTTCTAGGTAGAAGCCTTGAAGTGGAAAATGTGTTAGATTCCATTCCAATCCAAAAAGGAGAGAGAGAGGAAGTCCCTTTTTGCCCAGTGGAGTGATGATGATGATGACGATGATGATCTCGTCGTTGAGGAATGAGTTGTTGGTATCCCCAAGAAATGCACTGTTTATGAATGTTTTCCTTTTCATTACGCAGAAATTTGTATTTTTAACTGCGACAAGCTCACATATTTTTCAAGATTACGTACCATTATCGTAAATGTTTGCTCTCTGCTAATGGGAGTGTAACGAAGTGTGTATATCTGTGTATCTCTCCCCCTCCTAAAAAAGATGCTAGAGGAGAAATATGGGATGATGACTTGTTTGAACATTATTCGAAACACGTGTCATACATTTCCCGAGCAAGGGAGAGAGGATGTAGAAGCTTCATACGAGGATGAGGCATGTGAGACATGTGTGTGTCGTGACGCGAATAGGAGCGCAGTTATCACAGTCATAAACAAGGCTCATAAAATGTGTTAGGCAATCTACGAAATGAGCCAATAACTTTTACGATTTTTAAGGAGACATGAAATAATATTTGTGTGACATGACACGACCGATGGCAGAGAGAGCAGATTTCCTTTGGCGACAAATTTTTAATCCCTTTAGCTTTTGGCAAGAACAACCTTTTACAACAAAAAATTATATCCTCTGAGCAGCTAGCAGCTCCCACAGGTATTCCGTAGACTTGTTTTTTTTGTTTGCAGAAAAAAAAACGAACCTCAGCTATTTCTAGTTTACTGCGGATTTCTCAACTTCTCGAGAGCTGTCGAGTTGTTTATGGGAATTGTGTTTGTCTGTGTGTGGCTTATTTGCAGAAAATGGAAGGGTAAACGGAGGAAAGACTTGTGTCCTTGTTTCGAACAAGTTCCATCTTTTTTCTTGTTGCTTCTTCGTCTTGGCTAATTATGGTAACTAGTCTTGGAGACGCCATCATCCATCTTCCTTCGGCTCTTTTCACACACGAAAAAAAACGCGAAAGCGGCAGCCAAAGGAAGACACGCCGCGAAATATATGTGATGCGTTCTCCGAAAGGAGCGAAAGAGGTGGAAAGTGTTTTTAAAAAGAAAAAAAGATATATTATGCATTGCCGAGGTACTCGTACTGAGGAGGAGGAGGAGGAGCGCACAAGGCACAACAGGTTTATTAATATTGCATTTAATTAGGCAGCGGAGAATAATGGAACTCGGCGACACTTACATTAACTCTCTCTCTCAACAAGAATGAGTGGTCTGGGACTCTTCACTTTACTCGAGAAAAAAAATCCTTCACTCTCCAACTCGTACTCGCTACCGCCTGTACGATTCCAGTCGAGTTTTTGGAGAGGGAAGTCGGGATAATATGGGGAGCAGGAAGTACGTTGTTGACTTGACGGGTTCAAAAAAAGAAGGAAGATTTTTTTTCGTGTGAGTGTACTGGACGCTGGACTGGACGACCGATGATTTCATGATGGTACACGAGTTATTATCCTTAAGTGTCTCCATGATTGCATAGCTCTGGAGGGTGTTGACACATCAAATATGTCCAGTCCAGGGAGAGAGGCGCACATGCTCGGATCAAATGTCAAGTGGACAATGGAAGTTTTGATGAGGCATTCATTCCTTCACATGCCTTCATCATCACGTACTTATTATTAAGCAACGGCAAATATTGTCTGACAATGACACGAGGACACGACTCACGACGACGACGACGCGAGATATGGTCGTGGGTGCATGCATACATCATTATTATTATTGTTGGGGATGCACGACGACAAACGCTCGCATCCACCGTGTAATTAGGATGTGATCAATTATCATTATCCATGAGTGAAGGCATGCTCATTACCAGCTTGTCCAGTCCATCAAACCGACCAACCTCTTTTCTCCCTTTAGCCTTTTGAACTTGAAAAAAAGAGGAGAGTGCGCGGAGGAGCATGACAATAAAAAAATGTGTAAATATGCGTTGCGCTTCTTCTCTCTCTCTCTCGAGGCGGAGAAGAGAGTGTGTGCATCTATCCTATTCCGGCTCTTATCTCCAATTTTCCATTATTACCCATCAATCATGCGGACAAGACGGTCATTCATGAGGATGATGATGATGGTGATCGCTTATTCGTTGCCGTCGACGTCGTCCCACACCACCACTACAATATTTGCCTAGTGAGACGTACAATAATAATATGCAAATGATGAGCATATCCCCCCTCACATCATCATCATCATCATTCTCTCGGAGCTCCCCTAATTCGTAGGTGCATTTCGTGTGTGATGTGATGAGAATGATAAAAGCTGGAGCTGGAATAATGGAACAAGACAGGCTCCACGAATTACAAAGTGCAGAGAGCACACAAGTGCAATATGGATTTATTGTAATGATCAAGATAGTCGAATTTTTTTTTCAAGCTTTTCAAGCTTGCAACAAAGTGCACCACCAGCACCAGCCATTAGCTTATTATTTGTTGATGTTATTATTGTCGCTCGTAAAGCTTGAATATTGTGGTGGAGATGCATTTTATATGCGTACAGAGCAAAAGTGAGTGAGAGAGGAAAAAGGATTATGCGTGCTTCCTCCAGAAATGTGTGCATTATGCTCTCTCTCGATCTCAATGGATGGATGCTGTGTTGCAGGAATCTGGAATCAGTTTTGAGCAATGTGCAATGTGCCTTTTATATGTTTATGCTCTCTGCTTCTTCTTTCTTGTTCTGCTCTTAATTACCTTTTGTTTCTCCTCTCATTTATTCTCTCCCCAAGCCTTCATCCTCTTTTTCCATGAGAGAAGAAGAAGGTTTCCAGATATCTCCTCCTCTTCCTAATCCAATCCCAGCTCCACTTCCACTTCATTCATGAAGGAGCAGGAAAAGGTTGCTCATGTAACGATTCTACTCGGATCTGTTCTCCCTCGTTATTATTGTTTTTTGTGGGAAAGAGCAATTTCACGGCTGCTTGCCTCCACACGACAACACTTACGTGTGTGTGTGTGTATCTCTCTCTCTCTCGTGAAGAGAGGAGAAAAAATGGTTCCAATGGGCTCCTCTTCACATGGAATAATGTTGACTTTAGGCATTTTCAGCTGTGGAATTCTTGAGAGAGTGCCAAAGCTTTAGTTGTGCTCCGGAGAGACTTCTGAGAGAAAAGCGGTGGGAAGCCACGCACACTGGCAAATAACATATCTACTCGTGTGGCTGCTAATGCAAGTCGCATGTCACCAGGTTTAGCTCTACAAACACACACACGCACACAAATATATACTTCCCCTCATCTTCCAAAACTTCCAACGGACCATGCACCGTTGGAAATTGGAGTTGTGCTGATTCATGAAACGTGGGCCATTCTTCTCATTCTTTCCCTTTGCTATGTGTGTGAAAAACATATGTGGAAATAAATGAGACAAGTTATTGGACGACAAAGAGCAGAGCTTTTTTAAAAAAAGAAATTTTTTGAGTCCCCGTATTCCCTCCTTCCCCTCACATTAATTTCCCCTGTCAACAGAAATGAAATGGGATTGGGAGCGTTAATTATGAGAAAATTAGTGAGTGAGGTGGCGAGAGTGTGCGGTGGTGGTCTGGTCTGGTCTGGTGGTGGTGGAACATTCTCATCGGAGGAGAGGGAGGGAGGGAGAAGTGCTCCACGCTCTAACGCAAACACACTAATCGCTTTCGCATTCTGGGCCACGCACCACTCGTACATAATTCCCCACTCTCTCACACAATACATTCCTGCTCCACTTTTCCCTTTCTTCTCCAAAAAAAAGAATAGAAAAAGCCTTGGAGCACATTGTAGATTGTAACTCCGTTGTTCCGCTATTTCTTCTCCCTGGTTTTTTATTCAGTGCTCAGAGCTCTGTTCTCTATAGAGCGTTGTCGTTGTCAGTTTTCGTGTTTAAGTAATCGAGTCAGGTGCGTGCACTCTTTTTTTCTTTCGCCTCTCAAAAATTCCCTCTTGCTCTCCTCTCCTCTCTCTCGGATCCTTCTCCTCGAGACGATATGTAATCCCCGCGATTTTTATTGCGGAAGCGGGACAAAGTAGTTAAAAAGTTGTTTAATAAAAAGTGAGCGTGAATGTGTGGCGATGAAGCCAAGGAGAAAATTGTGATGATGATGATGACTGATTACAAAAGGTAGACAGAGAGATGCCCGTTAAATGGTTCCATGGTCCGTTCCGCTTTTTCCGCTCCAAATGCTTCATTCATATTCTGTGCCACACAGTTTCCCAGTCATTACGGAGGCATTTTCCCCTGTGTTGGAATTAGGATGAGTATGAGATGTGGGACGACAAAGAAAAACAGAAGAGGAAATCATCTAAGCTCTCTCTCTCCGCTATCTCATTTCGATCACACACTCATACTCACTTCTCAGGTCATTGTTCGTCTTTTGTTTTTTTTTCTTGGCAACACATCATCATCATCGTCATACACGAAAATGTCAGAGAGGGAGATGAGTGGAGTGTTGTGTCTCTCTTCGCCCATTCCGTGACATGCATTTCATCTCTGTCTCCTCACTAAATTCCAAAATGATGTTCATCACGATGAGGAGGAGGAGGAGGAGACGAAGAAGAAGACAACGCGGATAACTGCTCAACTCTGATTCCAACTCGAAAGCCTCTCCACATATTTTTTGCTGACATTTTTGGAAATGAGCACAAGCTTTGGCGAGAGAGAAAAAGTTACACAAAGTCAAGAGAGAGAGCTTAGTAGACAGTGACTGACGACAATACTGATATGCTCACGATGAGCAAGTCTATGATGATGATGATGATGAGTCCTTCTTCCTTCGCCTTCTTCCTCATCTCATCTCTTATTTATGCTCTTCCCTCCGCAGAAAGGCACAAGTGTATAATATGATTGTTCACATGACAAGAATATAATGGGCACAGATTTCATCCTCCATTCATTCATCCACTCCACTCTCACACAAGTCACACACAAGCTTTTTTGAAGGAAAACAAAATAATTTTGTGAGGATCTGTGGAGCAGCTCTCAACATCTGTGCACTTCCTTGTTCCATTCGCAAACAAGGAAAGGGACGGAGGAGTGTGGTGCAAGCCATATGTATGCACATTTTGTTAAGCCAACTGGAGAAAACAAAGGAAATTGCTTTCTCCTTGTAGGAAACTATATATAGTTTTTTGCCAGCCACACAAGAGAAGATGATGAGTGTATGTGTAGGCGCGATGGACCCCATACGGATAAAATGTGTACCGTAGAGTGTCTTTTCTCCTGGAAGAATATGGGCGGAGGTGGGGCAATCCCATTCACATCATTCTCTCTCTCTCTCTCTTCCAATCTCCCATCTTTTTCTTGTTTTCTCCTTTGTGGAGCTTCATCAAGATTATCAGCAGAGCATCATCATCATCATCATCTCGTGCCTCGTCCCGCTCATCATTTACCACCATGATGAGCAGATAGATGGATGATGATGAAGTACGGAGACAAGACACAAAAAGGAGCGTTTCTCCTCTCCAGAAAAAAAGCCACATTATGCTGAAACGTGCATGGAATTCTCCTTTCTTTTTCTCCAGAGTTGCATGAGGAGGACGTGTATCTCGATGATATCATATTGGCTCTTATATATTTTTTTTGTTCTTTTTTACTCAGACAATAATACCATGTTTCTAATGTCTGAAAAAGAGAAAGTTTTGTGTAGTTTCTCATATCCTTTCTCCTCTCATTTGCCCTCTTTCTCCTCTCATGTGTGTGAGCTGCATCATTGTGTAAAGGCCACACACACTTTCTGCCTTTCCCAATTTTCCTCGGAAGATATGATGAGAACAAGTGAGAGTATGAGTATCATCATCATCATTCCATCCAATTCTCTCAGGGGGAGAGAAAAGGAGGAGAAAGAGGAGCATAAATGCAATATGTAATGTTAAAAGTCTTTATCGGACTTACTCTGCTCACTATCATCCTCCTCCCAAGAAGAAAGGAGAGCAGAGAAAATATAACACGATGCCCATTTCCCTTCGTTTTACTGACATTTTTTCCGTTCTCTTATTCTGTGTCGAAATCAGATTAGCCTGAGGCTATTACGACGGTGGTCTATATAGATGCCCATTACAAATTTTCGTTGGGCTGTTATACGCTGCTCACATTAAACGACGAAGGAAATCTTACAAACAAGGCTCATTCCAACAAATTTCCTCTCTGTCTCTGTCGTACACACAAAACGCTCTCTCGTTCGTGTTCCTTTTGTCTCCTTCCAATTTGTCGTTGTCGAAATTATGCTGTCGTGAGTGGAGCCTCTCTGTTGTGTTGTCTCTCTCCGTCCTCCACAAAAGACCCACTTTGTTCTTTCTTTTCGCTGACAACGCTGAGGCTCTCCTCACTACACTACTCTGTCTCCTACACACCCACACTCAGACAGACAGAATACAGCACGAGCACTCTTGTCTTTGAGAAAATTTTTTGAGAAAGGAGAAGGAGAAGACAATGAGGGGAGAAAGCATCATCGAACAAGGAGAGAGAGAGAGAGAGAGAGACAAGGCAGCTCACTCAAATGTAATAAATAGCCAGCATATTACTTGAGATTATAGTGAGCATCGTATCATCATGGTGGTGGTATTTATAGCGATAAAAAATATGATAAAAATGTGGAATATATTATTATCTCGACGAGCAGAGCTTTATACTCTCCTCCATAAATGAGTATATTGGGTTACGCAAAAAAAAGTCAGAGGAGAAGAAGAAGATCGCCTCAAAAACATGGAGAAGAAGCCTCCATTTTTTGCTCCCCTTTTTTCCCTATTTATTATGGACAATTTGTAGCAACTTGTATTCCTGAAGGAGTAGAGCTCTATATCCCCATAAATCTTGTCTCTCTTTCCAGAAGAGAATTACTTTGAAACAGTGGAAAAAATATTGGAGAAGAAAAATACTGGAGAGAGGAAAAAAATTCTTTCCATTCCCCGCTCATTCTTTTCTTTCTTAATAATTCCATCCAAAACGGTTTTTATTCGTTATGTTGATCGCTGCGCTGCTCCCCTGGATAAAAATATATTCTCTGCGAAAAAGAAGATATGGTCACCATCTATTTTAAAAGGGGAATGCCTTTTTTTATATTTTTGTTCTCGTGACATTTGTCAGGAAGGCAATTTGAGCTGCTATTGTTGATCATCATTTTCAGTGGGAATAGAGAAGAAGGAAGAAAAAGTGTAGTCACACTTAAATAGTATTTTCTTTTCTCCGAAAAAGGGAAAGAAAGGAGGAAGCGGAAGAGAAAATAGTGAAGGAAAAAAAACGAGGGAAATGTTATTCCAATGAAAGTCGTGTCTTTTGGTTTGCTCTCTTCTCTCTCTCTCGCTCTCCCGTTCCCTTTTGACTTGCTACTTTGTTTGCTTCCTGTCTCATCATCGTCATCTTCGAGGGAGGCAGCTGACAAAAGAACTTCTTTCTTGTTAGCTGTCTTCTTCCTTCTTCCGAGAAAGCATAGGGAGAGAGGAGCTTGCTTTTTAAAAAAATGTTCCAAAGATAAAGTTCAGTGTAGATAAAAGATAGGGGAAGATATAGTATGTATATGGAGCATGAAACTGCTTTCCTTTCACTTTCACTTTTCTTCTTCGTGGGTGGAGAAAAAAATATCCCTGTTTTTAATGCTGACTTATTTTCGAGCGGAATTGGGAGAATGGAAGGAGAGGAAGACAAGAAGAAAAAATGTATTTATTGGAGAAAGCAGAGATTTTTTTCATTGGATTTTTTTGTTGGTGAACTTGAGGAAAATGCGAGAGGAGGACGGAGAGGAGGGACGTTGTAATTGTGAGTGAAAGCTGGAAGCAGGCACGCTGCCAGAAAAGGGGTCGCATAATGATTGCTCTTTGATTCCGTACGCAATTTGGGAATAGGAATAAAAGTAAAATGCACAGTGGATACTACTTGTAAATGTATCTATCTACCTCGACGTATGTACCATCATCATCATTTAGGATATACACGCAATTTGCTCTTCAGTCAGAGAGAATGTCTTCCCTTTTCCCAGGGAATCTAAAAGTGCGTAAGAAGGGAGAATTTTGGGAGAGAGCGCATATAATACTTAATATCTCTTTCACGATTGGAAACATAAGTCTCAATCAAAGACGGGAAGATGATGTGAAAGAGAAGAGGGCACCAGACGGGAAAAAACACAAGACAAGACATGAAATCTAATCTGCCTCAACTCTCCTTCTTCCATCCATTCTCCTTTTCCAGTTCTCTCCTTCTTTCTCTGGACAACAATAATTTGAAGGAATGTGTTCGTGCTTATGTCGACACAAGCGGAGAGATATATTTTCCCATTGAGCTTGTAGCTACACATGTTCAACACTCTCTTGCCTATATTGTCATTGGATTATACTTACATAGTTTCTGAGGAGGAAACTCGAAACTCTGCGGTGAAAGCACACACTGCGACAACAACATCGCAATAAAAAAAGAGATTTTCGAGGGAAATATTGGAGAAAGAGAGAAAATGTGTTCCTTTACATTATTACAGCACACATCACAAATCACAATGGAAGATATGATATTTGGAATTGCATCGCACATCTCAACTCCGCAATCATCATCATCATCATCTTCATATGATAACAATTTTGATAAGACTTTTCTCAGTTTCTGGAGAGAGAGCGCGTGTGAGCAACTCAGCAACTGTATCAACATTCAGATTTCATTTTCGTGAGAAGAGAAAACACAATTTTCATACGACAAGAAAAAATATTGGGTTTGGATGAGAGGAGGAGGCAGGAGCCATCACTTGAGCATAGCACTTTCCTGGAAACCCTCATTCTCCCATCGCAAATATATACTTTGTCGGTCTCCAAGATCTGAATGTGAAATTGGCAATACTCTTTTATTCCGAATCATAATAGTCATTCCAGTCCCATTTCCTGTTTCACTTTTCCATGACGCGAGAGGAAAGAGAGAAGAGAAGAAGAAAATGTCGAAATCATGAGATGATGTCTCTCTGAATGTTTAATGGAGGACTACACGTTCCGAATTTTTCTTTGCAATTTTTTTATTCGAACTCTTCTCGCTTCGTTACACTTCGTGTGCTGGATGCAAACAGAGCAAAGATTTTTTTCTTGATAAAAAAATTGAATACTAGCAGCGTACGGAGTGAAAATGTGTGACCGAGTAAAAAAAGAAGAAGGTAGTAGTAAAATACAGAAAGAGAGATGATCATTTTTTGCTCGAGCATGGAAATTACTGTTAACAAGCAAGAAAGAGAGAAGGAGGGCAAACTTGTGTCTTTTTCTTTCGCCGTTGTCGTGTGCCTCGTCGTGATCACCCTGATTTCTCCCGTGTGCCGTGTCATGTGTGTGCATCCAACAAAGCGAATCAAATCAAAGGAGAAACGACAGGAGGAGAGAGAGAGAAAAAAAAGTAACAAAAAAAAACTTTCCGAATCATTCTCTTTTCATTTCCCTCATCGTGTAGGAAACCAATAAAAATGGAAGAGAGAATGAGAAAGTTTCTTTTCCGTTTTTTTCTTGAGAGAAGCGGATCGAACGTGAGTTTCCAAACTCGAGCATATGTAACCGTTTGCTACGGAGAGAGAGAGAGAGAGACGTTATGTCAACAACTTAAAAGGAGAAGGGACAAGATGAAGAAAGAAGAGAGCGAGGAGAGGGCGCCCGCGGATT
The DNA here is from genome assembly GCA_034687055.1 of Heteromurus nitidus. NCBI lineage: Eukaryota > Metazoa > Arthropoda > Collembola > Entomobryomorpha > Entomobryidae > Heteromurus > Heteromurus nitidus. The sequence goes on along the minus strand of JAQFZW010000968.1, from coordinate 11,513 downwards.
CTCTAATGAAATGATTGGGAATGATATGGTGGTGCTGGTGGATCAAGCCGGTGGAGGAATGTGATGATTGCCGTTTCGCCCTTTTCCTCTCACTTCAAGTGGTGCGAGACGAACCGTGAAGTTGTAAATAGGATCTCTCTTGTATCCATCCATCCTTCTTTTCTTGCACACGCTTTCCCCATCATCCATCCCCAAACCTTTTACTACTCCGCTCTCGGTGTGTGTTCGCTTCAACAAACTTCCAATCTAGTCCACCCGAAAAAGCGGAGAGAATATATCTTTGGAGTGGAGTGCACTTTTCTTGCACGAAAAAGAAAAAAAGGTTCATAATAAAAATGCAGCTGGGAGAAAAAGTACAGCGCAAATGCATCTTTTTTTCTCTGTGCGAAACTCGCGTGCATGATGCATGTCAGTTGGAGTAGAATATTATGGTTTGTGGTCGCTCCTCTCAAGAAAAAAGTTACGAGTGTAGCGAAAGCAGAGAGAGAGAGAGAGAGGAAATAGACAAGCTCATAAAATCCATTTGCCTCTGTCGACAAGCTACATTTTCCAGAAGTTGTTGATGACACGATGACACGAGAGAGAGAACTCAAGACAAAAAAAATGTTGCTGCTTAAATATATGCTTGAAAATGATGAGGAATACCATATGTGAGCGTGTTCGTCTTCGTCTCCTCTCCTCTCCACCTCCCCAGCAAAACAACAAAAAATCCCAGTTTACTGCTCTAATATTCATATTCACAATAGCAACTCTATACGACTTTTCTCAAGAGTTTATTAAAACCGCAAAACTTTTTTAAGGAGATTCATTGAGATGCGCTGTCACTCACAAAAAAACACAACATGCTTCAAGTGTGGGCTTCTGAAAGAAATTCGAATCCTTTTTTCCTTGTGGCAAATGAGAATCATGTTTTATCGTGACCTCCGACGACGCTGACAACCAAACCAGAGCGAGCGAGAGCTTTTCTCTTCAAGAATGCAAATAAAGCTAAAAAGCAAATGTGTAATAACGAGAAAAGGGATAATAAATATAATATTTTACATCTCGAGCGAGATTTGTGTTGGCCAACTGACAAGTGAAAAGAATGGATATTTTGGATCAGCGTTTTTGAAGTTGATCCGCATTCCAAGAAGCATTCTCTGCCTTTCGCTTCGCAGTTGGCAAAAAAAACCTTATTTGTTTAAGGAGAACGGGGGAGGGGATGGGACACAGTTTGAAACGGCGGAGATTAGAAAAGATGACTTCATAAATTGGCTAAATTGGCGTGCTTATGTAATAATGCGCACATGTTGACATGTCATAAATAGCAAAACCAAAGGATTAGACCTACCTCCGCTCCGCTCCCACTCAACACTTCTTCTTCGTCTTCTTTTTTTTAAAAAAATGCTCCAACTCTTTACTACTTTCTTGGAAAAGGAAGAGAGGAGAGAAGCTTGCAAATAAGGAAAACAAAATGTCGGGAAACTTTTTTTTCTAAAAAGTTTGTTGTTGCATTTTTCTTGATAGAAATGGATTGGATTGCTCGAATGTTTTTTCCTTCTTATTTTCGGCTGTACGTGCTTCTGCTTATTCCCCTTCCCCCCACACTCCCGACCAATATAATCCCCACACTTTTCCCGTTTACTGTTGACCTGCTTCCATTTCCATTTTCTCTCGATTTTCTTCGTTTTTTTGCGAAAAAAAATCCGAAAAATGTTTACCCAATGATAAATTGTGAGTTCATGAGTTGTGTACAGAACGACGTATCAGAGAGCCCCTCTCTCAACGTCTCTCTCAACTAAGGCTTTTCTTTCTAGTTTTTTTTATATTTGCTCACGGAAGAAATATGTGGGCACGAAATGTTTAGCTTTTGGCTTCCGTTTTTTCGCAACAAATGTAATAAATTGTTTTGAATTGATGATATATATATTTCTTGTGTTTGTGTAGGACCACCTGGGCCACCCGGAAAAAGGGGTCGACGTGGTAAGAAGGGCGATCCTGGCGATCCTGGACCACCGGGACCTTTAGGGCCGCCGGGAAGAAATGGGTTTCCGGTATGAATTATGATGAACTTTTGTGTTCCCTTTTTCGTACTAATTTCCTTTTCTTATACTGTTTACTATATATGCTCACACCTCATTTTCTTGTGAGAAAAATATTTGGAGAAAATAATAATAATAAGAAATGCATGTCTCGTTCCTCATAACTCATTTTCTAACCAAAAAAACCAATCCAATGCACCGTGTTTGTTTTTAATAATATTGTTTTCCTCCGGAATAATGAAAGGAGTAATTGATGACGCAGAATTAACTACTTTTATCATCCTTTGTTATTATTAATACGCAGGGTCCAATAGGACTTGACGGACCTAAAGGGGAGCCTGTGAGTTTTTGTTTGATTTTTTATGTTTTTTTTGCATGAAACTTTTTTGCCTTCTTCCAAAAACTAATAAAATATATGCATGCACGTTGGCTCATATTCAATAACAGATTTTCTCAGAAAAAGAAGGTGAAGTGGGACGAGGAAAAAAATGATGCGAATGAAGTTGATAAATGATTTGCCTTTTTACCTCTCTTTCTTGGAATAATTTTTTTTCGTAGGGGCTGCCTGGAGATAAAGGACCCAAGGGAGAAGCTGGAAGTCCTGGATATAATATTACAACGGCTGCCAAAGTAAGTGTTACACAGCCTTTCTTTCACATTCCTTTAAAAAAACTGACGACGACACAGCCACTTACTTTCAGGTAAAAATAAAAAGAGTTTGAAAAAGGAAAGAAAGTTGAAGTGTGAAAAAAGCTTTCAAACTCACTCAGTGTCTTATTCGAAAAGAAAAAAGGTTTTGCTTAACACTTGTTGTCTCTCACTCTTGTTCTCATTCCAAACGTTGGGGATGATAAAACTAAAGTTTGGAGTGAAGCGATCAGTCACTTCTGTTTCCGGTGGAACGATCGGCTACGCGGAAATCATTGCAATCAAGGTTCCCTCATATTTCCATTTTTACAACAAAACAAAATGTATTTTTTACATGAGATTCGCAGTTGGCTTCTGCACTTTCGATCCTGAGTTTATTTTTTTCTTTTTGGGTTGAGTTATATAGGCTCGTGGTTTATATATGGTTTTCACTGGGTTCTGAACAAGTATTATATATTTTGAAGTATTTATTATTGTAGGAATTAATTTTCACATTTTTTTTGTAAAAAATTTAATTTTAAATTTGCTTCTCATGTATTTTGTTCGCACTATTATTCTACTTTTGTTGTAGGAGCTGGAATCTGCTGGTTTCAAAATCAACCAACATGTGATCACTCTCAGAGTACTAAACTATATATTTTTTACATTAATTTTCATTTTTAATTAACATTTTTGTAAATTTTGCTTCGCTTCCAAATGTCGCATAATTATGTCCTCCAAGCTTGATTTGATGGTTATTGTTTCTTTTGATAAATTTAATGGAATGGCATTTTGATAGGGCGAACCTGGCGAGTCGGGTCCACCTGGTCCTCGAGGCGTTCCAGGAGCTACAGGTCCTCCAGGAATGGATGGGAGAATGGGTCCGCTCGGAGAGAAGGGAGAGCGTGGGGAACGCGGTGAAAAGGGAGAGTCCGGCCCCATGGGTCCACCTGGACCCAAAGGAGATTCAGGGCCTAAAGTAAGCACGTGCTTTTGAATTATTTTTGAGAGAGAAAAAATGCATCTCTACAATCCATTAAGAAATATAAATTGTGTGCAGTCCACTACTCCAACTCCACTCACAGTTGGAGAGAGTTTCCAGGTTTATTTTTTATTATTTTTTTCGTTGTTTTATCATTTGTGCTTTCTCATTTTCTAAACTAATATTAAACTAAACTTATAACAAAAAAACAAAGGGCCCACCTGGGGCCAAGGGTGATCGCGGAGTGACTTCAATGATTGATGGAAGTGGGGTTCCAACTGGAATTATTGAAGGTCCACCTGGACCACCTGGGCCACAAGGTCACTTTTTTCTTTCTTATTTTTTTGCTTAAAAAAGCCTCTTTTATTTTCCAACTAACTTATTTTTCTTTGACCTTTTTCTCTTTAATTTATGCCTGGTTTACCACTTGCTCACTTGAATTCTGTAGGGATTGCTGGGCCGAAAGGGGATAGAGGTGAAATAGGTCCGATTGGTCCTTCGGGAGAGAAGGGTCCGCGGGGAAAGAGGGGAAAGCGGGTACTTTTGCTGACCTTCGAAATATATTTTTTTACTGTTTGTCCCTGTTTTTTTTGTCTTTTGTTAAATTGACGCATGTTGCATGTGTGTGCATGTTTTTTTGCTCGCTTGATATTAGCACGGTATTCCAGGTGGGAACCACTAATCACTAACCAAAGCCAATTACGGAAACGATGACAAAAGGAGACTGTGAGAAAGGAAGATTTTGAGTTTAGAGAGGAGAAGTTTCACTGAAAACATTGGTTCCTTTAGGGAAGGAAAGGTTTGAATGGGGAAGCGGCTATGAAAGGTTCCCCTGGACCACCAGGACCAGTTGGCCCAATTGGTGAATTTGGTCCTGCAGGCCCGATCGGACCGAAAGGAGACATTGGTCCAAGAGGACTACCTGGTCTGAGCGGAAAGGATGGTCCAACTGGACCTCAAGGGCCGCCTGGGATGCCGGGTGGGCCGGGTCCAAAGGGAGACAAAGGAGAATATGGAGATATTGGTCCACCTGGGTTGATGGGACCTCCGGGTCTTCCAGGCCCTCCAGGTTACCCTGGGGTGAAGGGAGACAAGGGAGATCGTGGTGACGGAGTAAGTATATATATTTATTGACAACTCTTTGAAATTCTGTAGAGTTACTTATTTTAACGTTAAGGTTCTCGGATGTAATGTAAACTTGTGCTTTGTTTCCCGTGAATAAGCAGCAAAAGTACAAAAAACTTCGACGACGACAGCATTTGGCTTTACAAGGGGATGGCACATACGGCGAGAATTCGGAACTGCTCCAAGGTCCACCTGGTCCTCCAGGTCCTGTCGGTCTAACTGGTCCAGCTGGAGTGCAAGGTCCTCCCGGAGTGAAAGGGGAGAAGGGCTCTGATGGCGTTAAAGGGGAGCTCGGAACGAAAGGAGATCGTGGGGAACAGGGAATCATGGGACTTCCAGTAAAAACAACTATTCGAAGCAATTGATTTTTTTGATTCAAATTGAAATAAGCTTAATTACTTTTCTAATTCTTGATGACTTTTTTAAAAACATTTTTAGGGACCGATGGGTTTGAAAGGTGAGCTTGGAAGGTCGGGAGAGATTGGGCCAATGGTAAGAAAACCAAATCATATGAATTCTAACGTATTTCTCAACATCCCACATTTTTTAATTGTTTTTTCAGTTAACGTTTAATTTGATTTAACTTGTTCAACGCACCGAAACGAGAAGTTGCATAAAAATAATTTTCAGCAGGTTGCTTGCAAAGCTTCGATGAAGCTATCATGCATGCTACATGCATGTTACATGCATGATATCTCAAGCATGTAAACGACCTTAGAAGCTTGTATTTTGTTGTTTAGATGAAGTGTTTGTGTTGAAGTGTTCCGCGAGCATGAAGCTGTAGTTTATATTTTTTTGGAGGATTCCTTCGAGACAAGTACTTACACTATGCATTTTTGATGTGTGCAGGGACCTCCAGGCCTGGATGGAATGAAAGGAGCTCAAGGCGAAATAGGACGGAAGGGCGAGCGCGGCGAACCTGGACTTCCTGTAAGTTCCTCTCGGCTGTATCATCATCACAGCTTCTTCTTCATCGCCTCTCCAAATAAGCTTCCGCAAATACTCTTAACGCATATATTAACAAGAACAACGTGCTTTTCCGCTTGTAGACAAGCTTAGAAGAATACAACGTGTGTTCCACTTTTTTCCCGCAGGAGAGACAGACACACAAGTGTGCACTAATGTGGTTGTTTGTGCTTTTGTTTTTGTGGTTTCATGTTTGATCTTAAAAGGGAACTGATGGAATTCCGGGAGAAATGGTGCGACTCAGATACTAACAAAACAACAACTTGCTTTCTCCTTTTTTTAAAATAAAAATCTTTATTTCGCATTTTCTTCTCTTCCACTCTCTTTTGAAGCTTTTAATTTTCTACATAATTTTATTTATTTTTACTAAACTGTTGTTTTTTTTCTCGTTAATTTTTCTTCCACTTTCCTCTCCGTCCTCTCCTTAAAAAACCTGTCACTACGACTTTCTCGGGGCGACTCGACACACTAACACCAAAAATCTGCCGCATCCATACTGTAACAAAAAAATACGTCTCAGGGTCCGAAGGGGGACAAAGGCGATAAGGGAGACACGGTACTGACCATTATTTTTTATGCTGTCTTGTGCCAATTTACTAACAGAGTTGGATTTTTTTAGATAGTCCACTTTAGAAATTTGGAACATTTTGTGTACGAGTTTTTACATTTTTTCAGGGAGCTCCAGGCCGACGAGGTAGAAAAGGGGATCCAGGTCAGAAGGGTGAGCAAGGGGTGCCAGGTCTTGACGCTCCATGTCCTCTCGGCCCAGACGGCCTTCCTTTGGCGGGCTGTGGTTTGGGAGGTGCTTCCGCAGGGGGAGGCTATGGCAGTGGTGGCCGTCCTCGACCTCCAGCCTACCACCCAGTGACAAGTAGTGCGCCCACACCCACAAATAATGGCAACAACAACAACGGGAATGGACACCACAACAATAATGACTATGAGGACTACGAGGACTGATTTCCCTTCCAAAAACTCATTAAAACGATATATTCTCTTCTACATATATCCCCCTCACCCCGCAAAAAAAGAAGAAAATTCTCCCAAGAATTTCAAGGGTTGGAGTGGAATTTGGAACTGAGAAGAGATATCTGTGTGGAGCGAAAGGGATGAAGGGATGAGAGGTGGTTGGCGAAACTCAAATGTTCAAATCAAAGTCATCATAAAAAAATCATCTTATTTAAAAATCTACCTATATTATGCTTAACTAATTCTAGTTGTAATGAGTGAGTTGACAGGAGAAGTGATGTGTGAGAGAAAATGTGTAATATTATATGTCACTTGTGCACTTCTTTTCGCCAAGATCATCATCATCGCCACCCAAAACTCCTATATTAGTATATAATGCTTTTTATATGTAAACTCTCCCTTTTTTACGCTTTTGCGACTGGTCACAAAGAAAAGCCCCATATCCCTGTGAGATATGCTCACCGTCACATAATATTGTACAGCTTTTTTTGCACGCACTCACTGCATCCTTATTAAAAGCAGAGAATATATAGTCAGAAAAAAATGTTAGGAGATTGGAGGTGGAGGAGGTGGCGTCAATAGTTTTTGTGCGCATTATTGTAATTGGCTAGTACCGGTGGTGCACACTGGAGTGAATGTAGAGACATGAAAAAAATGCATGCGTGAATGGAAATATAAATAGCACACTCTTGTAAATACTCGTACTTACGTTGCCGACAGGAAGAAAAAAATGGATATTTAAAAAAATATCTCATCATGATCACAAAAAAGGTATACTACTAACATAACGCTACTAATCCCTAAATACAGAATGTTGATTTGCATTTTATAATTATATTTCAACTGAATATACTCAAGAGACATGAGCACAAACACACAAACACTGTTTCTAGCTTTTGACGAACACAGATATTATTGCCGCTAATTAACTAATTAATGTCGGGAAGCTAGAGATGAGTGACTTTTGGTGGACATTGTGTGAATTATTTTACGGAAGGAAAGTGTCTACTCTCTATCCAGATGCCATGTATAAAATTATTAGAGTAACAAAAAGGATTTAGAGTGAGAGGGAGTGTGTGTGTGTGGAGGAAACACGCTAAAAACTGTTAATGTTTTAATCAATGACTATATGATTACTGTTAAATCGTATATATATAATTTATAATCTATTGTCTCATATAAATACACATAAACATGATATGCATAAAGTATAATACGCGTTGTATAGAAATATATGTAAAGTTCTACCGAATAATAATAATAATATATTATGTAATTATAAGTAATCAACATCTTATACTGTTTAGAATGACCACTATATCATCAAATAAAAAGTTAAATATTGTATTTTCTCTGCAGTTTTTTGTCAAGTTTTTTCCATCCAAAAAAGCATTCGTTGAGGATATTATTTTGGCTGTTTCACATATGCACATGCACACATTCCTTCAGCAGAAGGGGTTCTTGTAATTCAGACAAAAATCTATGTATATCCCATGCACCCTTTCATAATCATAAATCCTCTCAAAAGAAAAGGGCTTTAATATTGTTTTCTCGGAATTTATGTGTACAGATTTAGACATATAGTTAACCCTTTTCATTCTATTCTTATGCACTTTGTGCCCATAGCCTACGAAACATACGATTTCGCTACTTTTGGTTTAAAATAATGCCGTAATAAAAGCGAGTTTGTTTGGTTTGGTTCAGAAATCAGTTACCTTTTGGTTGTGGTGTTGCATTCTTCCTCCTCATTTTCTCTCTCTCTTCCTGTTCTGACATTTTGATTTTAAAAAACCGATAGATTTTCGAGTGTTGTTGTAAGGAATGCAAAGACAACGGGTTTGACCACGCAGCAGCAGATTCGTGACGACGCGCTCATAATATATTATTTAAATTAAATCCATATTGTGCAAAAATACTGAGGAAGGATGAGTGACGACCAAGGAAATCAAGCTGGGACGTCGTCGCTGTCGATTACCGATGAGTCGCGGTTAATCAGCAATATCAACCTTCGCGGACTTGTAAGGAGAATAATTGTCAAGCACGATTAAACAAATCGCTTTAATGGTTTTCTGTCAAAAAAAGCAAAAGCAAACAACTGTTCAAATCATTCAATGTTTATCCACGCAGGTTCTCGAGCTAGTTTTTGAAACGCTGAAGGAGGAGCATGAAAGTTTGGCAATCTGTACCAGAGTGTCGAGGGAGTGGGACGAGATTTTGTGGAGGCGCAAACCAGAGTTCTTGTTCCCCTTGGTAAGCTGCTGCTGCTCACAGATTTCAGAATCCATTTTTTGTACAATCCAAGAATTCACACACATGAAAGTATTGTCATTGATTCTCATATTAAATGTATGCTCTGTTTTTTCTTACTTATGCAAAAATATTGACAGGCTATTCCTCTCCTCTCGAAGTACCTGAGCTTTCAAGGCTTGCTGCAGTGCAGGGCCGTCTCAAGCACATGGAAGCGTGCAGTCGAAAATTTGAACAATCAATTTACTCCGGAATCGGGTTTGAGGTGTCCTCAAATAGAAATGCGGGCCAGTAGGAGACTCGCGTTCGACGGGTGGACACGATTCAACATTGACCGCCGCCCTAAGGAGTTTATGAAACACGCTCGGGAAACCTACGACTCCCTTCGAGACAATCCGTTTCCCAGCCGCGCAGTGATGTTCAAGAACTCGACGAAACCACCGCCCAACCTGATCGCTGACTTGACGACGATGTACTATGATAGACCGAACGTACTCTTGCAAAAATTCGGTGTCGGCGCGATAAACCACATCCAGAAATCCATGGAATGCGCCATTGAGTTCTACGAAATGCTAAAGGTGTTTGGCGCTGAGATAGCCCACCTTGAATACTCAGTCACTGATTGCTTTGAGGACATACTACCAGAACCACGCCCCTTCATTGTTGCCGAGTTCTTGACCGGCATGCTCCGCCTAGTGCCGAACCTGGTTAGCTTAACATTACAGGATGATAAAAATTGCTACGGTGGCAGTTTGCTAGTTGGCATCCCCACACCACCGTTAGCCAACCTTGTGGATCTTCGCTTGAACCTGCTTACCCACCAAACGATCTCGCACTTCTTCCTCACCGCATACGGACATCAACTTGAGCATTTAGTTTGCTCTGATGAAGACCTCATTTACGATTGTACTGTGGAGGACGAGACGCCGACGGCGGTATCATTCAGATTGTCCAAACTGAAAACGTTGAGTGTGCTGGCCGATGAAGCCTATATGTACTACCGCGACGCGGATGATCATGAACTGTATTTCGATCAGCTTTCATCTCGAGTGATAGCGCCAAGTCTACACACACTTTCGTTTGAGGTACTACAACTCCCTTCCGACGTTAGCACTGTCTGGAATTTAATGAGTGTATTGGAAGCATTCAAATCCTCAATCGAAAAAGTATATGTGAACGTGTTGGCTCAAAGTTACAGAAATGATGATTCTGGTCGTCCACCTTCGTGGCTTCGACAATCGTGTGCGGAGACGGAGACGGGTGGAAGGACTATTGGCCAACTTCCTCATCTCAGTACCTTCCACATTGAAGGCTGTCTCTCTCCTTTGTCGTCAAACTTCAGGTGGATGCTTGGCAAAATGAGCGGTTTGGAAAATCTCAAGCTCCATTGGAAAACTACTGATAGTGACAACAAAGAAAGTGTCGACAAAGTCGCTGCCCACCTCCTCCAAACTTCGCCAACTCTCCGCACAATTAATGTTGAAATAACTAATGTTGCTGAGATATGAGATTTTATACTTATTCATGGATTTAGTTACACAAACGATGCATGTTTTATACAACTGAATGTCATCGGAATTCCATCTGAATGTGGCAGCATAAACTCCGAAATTGAAAACGGCACTATGATTTTCAAGACGTGAATCGAACTTGCGAAAGATGGCATTTCAGCCCTCGCTGCGCCGAAAATAAAAATCCGATAAGTGGTAATCCAGATTCATATATGTATTATAGCTGTTAAAACTTGAATGTATTAAAGAAAACCTCATGGTGTGTCCTGAACATTTGTACTGTTGCAATTAGAATAACTTTGTATGTAGAAATACTTTGATGATGATGAATGCCCTTGTTTGGAGCAATTCCACATTTCACGGTAGATACATACATACACACATATTCCCCATGAAACGGTTCATCTTTGAAACGCAAGTTTCCTTTTTTATCGCATAATGTCGATGGCGACTCGATAGGGCCGTATCTCTGTGATTACATTAAGAATATTATTTAAAAATAAGTGTCACCGCAGAACCGAAATGAAGTGGCTCGGCGTTGCTCCATCCAGACATGCTTGCTTCAAATGGAGATATTGTAGAGGGTATGAAAATCAATAGAAATGCAGAACTACGAATAAGCATACAGCATGAGGAACACTTCACATTTTTTCCATTCTATGCATTTTTTGTCTATAAGCCCTCTTTTGCTGGTAATTAAATGGATCATTCAAATTTGCACAAGTACATATTGTTAGATTAAGAAGCATGCCACGACGAGCACCAACTCTAATCCTCTAAACCAGATAGAAACAAATCACGCCATTGAGCAGTGCTGAGTTTTTAGTTTTTTAAGAATTATTTCGTTTTCTAATAATGGAAGAGTATCAATTATTAGAGGCTGAAGCAGTGGTCGGCATTTGGGCTGAACCCACTCCCCACTCCACTCCCATCCCCTTCACTGGGTTCCACTCCCATCTCCACTCCCTTCCCATTGCAAAGATGGTTACCACTCCCATCTCCACTCCACTCCCGTCGAGAAGATGGGTACCACTCCCATCCCCACTCCCTTCCCATGGGAAAGTT
>JAQFZW010000967.1:0-36655 GCA_034687055.1 Heteromurus nitidus | reverse complement strand
CGCACACATTAACTAAACTTACCTTAACTGTTCCACTCGAACCTCATTTAGCACTATAACCTACATAGTACCTTATAATGGACACATGCGACTGACAGTGGACACATACGTGACCGACATTTGGCACGTGTGACTGTCATTTGAAATGTGGCAGACTGTTGACACATGTTAATGACAGTTGACAAACATGTGACTGGCATTTGACAAACATGTGACTGACATTTGTCAAACATGGGACTGACAGTTGACACATGCGATGACAGTCGAGACGTGATGACCGCTTAAAAGTGACTGACGGGTGAAATATGTGGCTGACAGTTTAAACGTGACAGACAAATTGACACGTGACTGACAGTTGACCTATAACGGCTTTCGCCGTTGACACCTGAGTGGTAGCTGACGCGTTTAATCCAATCGCCTACGCTTGGATGACAATTTTATCGTGTAACCAATTGATAATCGGCGGCAATGTCCTTCGTGTAAGCAGATGAGATACGGAAAGAGATTATGTAATGTATGTATTAGTTAATCACAGTACGTCAAAACAGTTGAATGTGTCAAATGGCATTAACATAGTTGAAACATGTTACTAACAGTTGAAACATGTGACTTACAGTTGACACACATGTGACTGACATTTGGCACATGTGACTGACATTTGAAATGTGACGCACTGTTGACACATGTTAATGCCAGTTGACAAACATTAAGGCAGTTTTGATGCTTCTATGCTTACACATTTTGATTTTGTGAACTTAACCCTTTTGAAAGTGCACGCTTCAGCGTGCACGTCGGGTCGGGTAACTAGTCATAAATAATTGAGGATGATCACATAGAGTATTCATTATTTCCACTCACACTTGTCGTGCTTATCTTCATCCTTGAAGGCTGTATATTCAAGTTGGATCGATGTATGGTGAGTACGATCACCTTCAGCAACGGAGAAATTACGACAGTGATAAAAATGTCATCGTAATTGCATTGAAAGCTTGAATAATTCAAATATAAAAAATTATATTTTCCAGTGTCCAATTGGAGAGTAAAAATGGATTCTTTTCAGAAAGAGCAGAATGATGAGTCAATGGGTAAAACTTACAATACTACTTGTTAATAATTAATTATCAAGTTGCGTCATAAAATATATTTATTTCGAAACTACACATTTTATAAAACAAATTACTATTATCCTTCAGAAGTATTGTCTGGGGATCCGAAGAAAAACATGGAAAATGAACCTGATGTCGTGAAAGATGGAAACCAACCAGAAATAAAAGCCGCACAATTGCCAAAGCCTGAAAGCATTGATAGTTCAAGAATGAAGTTCCTAAGGAGTATGTCATCGCCACCAAATAATGATGACAAGGTATCATCTGAAGGTGCTCAGGAAGAGGAAATGAAAACAGACGAGAAAGAGAATTATGCCAACAGGAAACCTTTGGAAACCGTCGTTGATTCGGAGGAAAACACTGGCGTCAAGCAAAATGAAAAATGTGAACAGAATGAGAATAGGATTGACTTAAAAACTATTGATGGTGACGAGGGAGATTCTACAATGTCGGAAATTAACGACACAAATGTCAATCAATCTTCATCTGAGGGCGACGGCCAACGTACCACTGGTGATCTTCAAACTTTTGATGAAAACAATTTAACTGCCAATTTGGAAGAAGAAGCAGAGGATAACAAAGAAGAAGATTGTAATGACGAGAATGCAGATTCTGAAAGTAAAGATGGAAAGGTATTTGTTACTGTTGTGGCATGCCCAACTGAAATGGAGGAAGGTGAAGATACAGAAAGCATTGGTGAGGGAAAAGAGGTGGTAAATGAAGAAGACATATTAATATCGGATGCAGATGAATCAAATTCTGCTGGGAGCTCTTCGCCGAGTAAGTTAAAATCTAAAGGCAACAAATTATGACATCCCATTATTTTCTTATAAATTTTAATGAATTTTTAGAAGCGTCACCCTCGAGAGAAAATTCACTAGACGACAATCAGTATCAATTGGATGATGAGTCCACTCAATCATTTGTCAATTTAAGTGGTACGGAATCTTGCAGTTATCCAGAAGCATTTTCCGACGCCAAATCTGTTCCGCTACTAGAATCCAATTTGGACGACGATGATGACGCAAATGCAAACAAAGAGCGAAATGTAACGTCGATGATACCTTCCGAAGGACAAATTGAACACGAAAATCATCTGGGGTCTCCAGATGGCACTTTCGGGGTCAGGCCGCCTGTCACTACTCACCCAAATCAAATACGAAGCACCACTCGAATGGAGGAAAACTATTACCCTGTCAAAGGCACCCAATTTCAAAATGTTTACCCAACGCCTAATCAATTCTCGCCTCGGCAAAACTTCCACGGTGAAGGCAAGCACCAAGCTTCACAATTTCGAGATTTTCATTCAGACGCTCCGCACCCTGTATACGCGCCTGGCGGCAAATCTTACCAACATGGGCTTACTCCGCATGACGTTGGACCCCACCCACAAATTCAACACCCTAACTCTCAACCTCAGTTCAAAACGCGGCATCCAGTACCTTCACAACAACCATGGAATCCGATCATGTCCCCCATCACCCAAGACCTTGGAAGAATTGTATCGTTACATTCGAAAGCACACAAAATATTGTTTCACATTAGCGGGCATGAGCCAATCAATCCGACCTCGTTGAAATGGCGGAATTCTTCATTCGTTCCAATTCCTTGTTCTCCAGAAAACCAGAAGCTGTGGGATAAAATTGAGTTTAATTTAATCAAACTAAAGGGAAAATGCGAATCTGGTAATTAATATTTTTTGGAACATATGATTTCATTCTGAGTTTGTAAAGTATTCTAATTTATTTACTTTTTTTCAAATTAGGCGTCTTTAATCAAAATCCTAGCAATATTCGTATGGCTTTGATGAAAACAATATTATCCTACAATAACAACAGTTTTAACTCCGATTTCAAACTTTTGAGCAGGAGTGCAGACTTATCAAGGCACATCGTATCCACAATCCCGATAATTGTTGAGATGGCCCTCAACCTCCCCCAATTGCTCTCGTGCCCTATTCCAGTTTTGTCTGCGGACACTCCAAAAACCCTGTACTTGACGAAGAGGCTCTGCTCCAGCATCCTCGCCAACGCGTTCCTTTGCACATTCCCTGATCCGATGGAGGACATGCCAGATTTCAACTTCATTCGCTTATTTGACTTGTCCCTCAAACCAGAAAAGGGACAGGTCAAAGGCGAGAAACTCATGTGCTTTCTCAACTATTTCCACCAAATGCGCAACTGCATGCTTAGTCAAAGGGGGCAGCCAGAACATATGAAAATAGAAAATTGCATCGTATCCTTTGAGAGGAGATGCTTCAACAAAAAAACGAAGCCCAATTGGAAAATGTGCTCAAAACCACTTATCCCAGTTGAGGTGGACTCATCCGGGAAAATCGAGGAAAAGGAGGAAATGCTTCAGGTTGACTTTGCCAATAAAATCGTTGGGGGAGGTGTGCTCGGGAATGGGACCGTCATGGAGGAAATCAGATTCTCCATTTGTCCCGAACTCATTGTTGCCCGATTATTTACAGCACCACTCGACGATCACGAAGTTCTCTTCGTTGTGGGCAGTCAGCAGTTTAGCAATCACTCCGGCTACGCGGCCAGTTTCAGATATACTGGACCCCAAAACCAGTTCTCCATGATGAGGGATAACTTGAACAGAATGAAGCCTAACGTTGTTTGCATGGACGCCTTACATTTTAAACAGTAATTCACAATTTAACAAAATAAATATTGTCAAGGAGGAATTATTCTGTCTCAAAATAATATATATTTTTACAGAACCGAAACTTCAAATCAATTCAAGAAAAAATTAGTCGACCGGGAACTTCGCAAGTGTGCCATTGCCTTCCGCTGTGAAACATTAAACGCTCCCGTAGCAACGGGGAATTGGGGTTGTGGTGCGTTCAATGGGGACCCAGAACTCAAGTTCTTGCTGCAGTGGATTGCTTCGAGCGAAGCGGATCGGGAGTATATGTGCTACCACACTGTGGGCGAGGAGAACCAGGAAAGAAGTATAAATCAAATGGTTAAATTTATACAGGAACATGGAATTGATGTCAAAACATTATACAAGCTTGTTGTCAGCTTTTATGGGGAGCATTTCCACTGCGATTTTATTTTTGACTTTGTCGTGCATAAGGTGAAGACGGGAAGAGTGCGTAACAGTATTCGTAACTTCACTAACTTCTTTAAAATATAATTGAATTCATACAACCAAACATAATAATTTTAAGGTATTGTTAACAAGTAATTTACATAATTTTATTAATGCACAAAATAAAGACATGATTCGACAATAACTCAAGGTTTTATCTCAATATCAATGGCGTAGCTAACAGAAACTCGACCCGAACCAAAAACAATATATTCGTTGTAATCCAAGCGAGTTGATTTATTTACTGTCACAGTTTTCCCACAGGGAATAATCGTGTAGCCATCCAATTGGTTCCCATCGAGATTTGGAATCAGTCGGCCGTTTGCTTTCACACAGTCAAAGCCAAGTGGAGAGAGTTGATGAGACCAATATCGGTAGCCTTGATCTGATTCGCTTACTCTTCCTAAAGTTACCTAAAAATCAATCAAGAACATAATTATTTTTCAAAAAAAAAATAATTGAATATTAAATCCAAAAATTTGCCTTATCAGCTTACCGAACACAGCAGGATTATCTGGCGATGGGATGTCGTGATGTCACTCGGCCTAACCGACAAGGCCCTCGCGACTCTATCGTAGAACGAGATACATCCTGGCATATCCACTTTCAAGTATTTGACACTTTCTGGGGTTGTTTTGAACCAGAGCAAAGTCTGAGTTGAAGATGTGTTCACAGATTCAGGTACTGCTTTTCGCATAATATTATGAATTTGGACAACGTTCGGGGGGAAATCACTGCTGTTTTTCACATAGGCTGTTAAAATCTTGTGTAATTTGTCGTCCGACGGAACCTCTTCCCAAGCACCCAAGGAGGAAAGTTGGTCCATACTTGCGAGGAAGTTGGGCTGGGAGCTTGATGCTGAATATTGGCCGTAATTTGGTCGTGGTGGAATCTTTGGTGCACTGGAGGTCGGAAACCTTTTAGCATAAGAAGATGAAGTGGTGGATGGGGGCTCATCTTCATCGGATGATTCAGATTCATACCTAACTCCACCTGAAACAATATATAAAAATTTCTAAATTTGGTGTTAAAAAGGTTATTAAATTGTTTTATGAACCTACTTCCTCCACCACTTTGAGGGAAGCGAGTAGCAAAAGTGGATGAAACTGGACTGGTCGGGGAAATTTCTCCAACCCGATGGGTGCTTCCTACCGGAAAAGTTTGCTGGGCAGAATATTTCGTGTTTGCACTGCCGCCCCCATAACTACCACTGTTTTGACCAGCTACGCTAGCATAAGACGTGGGTGTTTTGTTCGAAAAAAATGCGCTTGGACGAGATGGTGTAAACGGTTTTGAGGGCAAGTTCTCCCCTAAATTTGAATACAACTTTATTGGCATTGACCCTGAAGATTGTTGTCGTGGTGGGTGGCCTTGTGAAAGTGCTTCAAATTCATCATCTGTGTCCATTGGCGAATCATTTCCCCCATTGCTCTGGAAACGCTGAAAATAAAAAAAAACACTAACGTAAAAAGGCATACTATAAAAACATCTCATGTTCTCTTTAATACCTGCGGATTCTGTGTTCCATTGTTTCCACCCAATTCATCAAAGACAATCAAGTCGTCATCAGATTTGTCAACGGATGTGGAGTACGTTTCAGCACCTTTTATGGAGAAGGGGTCATCTCCCCAGTGGGGCTTGTCTTTGTCTCCGCCACTCATTTTTCAATATAAATCTACTCTCGAAATATATATTAAACTGCCAGTCGTAGGCAAGCACTTACTGGAATACTCAACTGGAATAAAATATTGGACGATATTAAGCCCTACGTTTTTATATATTCATATGATAACATCTGCCAAAATATACGTGCACGAGAATGGCATAAAAGCTGATGATTCAAACCAAATCCTTGCTTGATACGTCTGCACTTTTTACTTTCAGCAAAATACAAGTCATATACATACAATGTACCTCAGGTAGCAATTTTATTTAAACAAAAGTAAGTATTTGTAGGCTTTGCCCAACAAAATATTACGGGAATCAATGCTTTTCAACCGTTATCAGAATTGAGTGTCTCGCCTTATCGAAAATTTTATTTTATGACAACATATATGATATGCTCACAGCAGCTACCAAGTTTACGATCCCTCATCATGTTTCATTTCAGATTTCATGGTGTGATTAGTTCTATATAAACTTAACATGGGAAAGTCAGTTCTGCTTGGTTTGGTATAATTATTAATGAATATTCAACGTAAACCTAAAGTTTTAATAAAAACCATCGATTTATTGGACATTAGTTCTCCGTCTCGACCGTCTCTCAGCTTTAATGTTGAGCATATCGGACTTGAAGAACAGTGGACAAAACGTCAAAACCTCTCAACTGAAAAAATAAAGCACAGCACACAAACTACCGTACATAATAATACAAAAAGATTGAAATGACTGTATACACTTCATTACATTATACATTTGTTCAGCCACTAACGGCACTTGCCAATTGTGAGCCACATAACCTTTACTTTTCGAGCATGATGGAAATATATGCATTACTTTTGCATAAAAATTTCGCAGTAAAATGCAAAGTCCATTTGACATACAAGTCCCTTATGGTCTTTATCCTACAATAAGCAACAAATAATATTCATAACCAGACAGGTGGTAATTCAGCCTCACATCCAGGACAAATTCTATATGCATTTAAGCCAATCATATTTTGCATACTCATGAGCCTGTATTTGACATTCTATATAGTTAGTAATTATGTGAGTGTGATACATGACTTAAATTCATAATAAATCATAAATTCCCCGAGTGTATTAAACTTTACAATTACAGACTGAACGTGTGCATGATTCAATTAAGTTCAGTATTCCAGGTGGCATTTTCGTCGCATCATTAGATCTCTAACATTCATCATTGAACTTTGTAGACTAAATCGAAATTGGAACGACATCGAAGTAAAAGTTAACTAGACAAAGAACTGCTTTCAGTGATAAAAGAGGATAATTGATAATGGACGAATTTGATGATCAGTATGAGTACGATCCTGGAAGTGAGGCCGGCATAGACCTACAGGCAGGAGGAACATTTTCAAGTAAAATATAGCGATTTAATCTTGAAACTTTTTAAATATACAATTTTAAGACGAATTAATCCTCTGATAGTGCATTCTATGGGGGTGGCACTGCCAAGCAAACAGGAAAATTACCAACAAATCCCGCAACAATACGACACTGATGAAGATCCTCCTCCTCCTCCACCGCCGGAAGATGACTATCCTGTTCTAGAAAACCCAACTCCGACGAATCCATTGGGAAGTATACCACGTCGACCGGCAGGAGCAATTGCAACATTTATGATACCGCAGGATCCTGGCAACCAATACATGATGGGAAGCAATCAAACTCAACCGACTGGAACCCAGGTGTTACTACCACCACAAACCGCTAATTATCAAGAAAGTTCATCAAGTTCATCAGGAATAAATTGCGCAAAGGTTCTACAAAATCCCACACAAAGTCAAGGTTCAAATTTAGTACAACAACCTCGGATGCCAGCACAAAACGTGGCATATAATCAATATGAAAATGGAATGCCAGCTGAACAAACCCCTTCCCACAATGTAAATGCTCCTCAACCAAGGTCACATGCGACTCAAAGCCAGAGCCACATGGATTACAATAGTCAAATCACAGCACCAGGACAGCCCATCCAACTTGGGAATTTCGTTCCAGGCCAAACCCCACGTCTAAGTAATCATCAGGGTGCAATGACGGTGCCACCAGAGAATCAAAACCTTCCAGCTCAAAACTTCGTTCCAAGGCAACATAACATTGCAGCGGAGAACCCGCCACACATAAACCAAAATCCAGGCAGCGGCCACCCTCAAAGGCAACAAATTCAAGAGGGTCAACAACCTGGCATGAACTATAATACGGCTAGCGTACAAACTCCTCGAGGTCAACCATCTTACGCAAATACGGCTGGCGTACAAACGCCACGACAGCAAATGCAAGGAGGTCAACCACCTTACATAAATACCACTGGTGGGCATACACCGCGACAGCAAATTCCAGGGGGTCAACCATCTTACGCAAGTATGACTGGAGGACAAACACCGCGACAGCCGGTTCCAGAGGGTCAACCACCCTACAGAAATACGGTCGGCGGACAGCAACAATTGCCAGGCTATCCACCATTTTACAGAAATACGGCTGGCGGACAAGCACCTCGACAACAGATTCCAGTGGCCCCTCCAGGGCATATTAATCAAAATCCATATGACGAATATCCTCAGAAACAGCCTTCAGCCAGTCAACATTATCCATATCAATATTCGGGTCAATACCAAGGCCACCCAATTGGGAGGCCAAGGGAACCTCGCAACCAAGGATACCCAGCTTTAAATCCATTCTCGCTTCAACGTCATCCGGGACATCTCCGAGGTACAGGAATGCCTACAAAGACTCCTCTGGATATGCAAGGTTACGGGTATCCTCAACATTACAGTCCCCAGCCTTCAACTATCCCGCGATATGGACCACCTCCGCCACAGCAAACTGAACGTCAAGCTGGAATGCATCACCAATATCCCCCCGAAGAAGAATTTCAAGCCCCACGGCGAAAGCAGCGAGTCGATCATGAAGTTGTATCAAACGAAGAATACTGCGAGAGTAGCGAAGAAGATGCACCACGGTCAGTGAAGCCAACAAAGACAAGTAGAGCGAAGGGGAAAGAGAAAACTTCCTCCACGACGAAGAAAACCGGAGATGAGAAAAGTGGTGGGAAGACAACCAAGCCACGAAAGAGAAATGAAAGTGTCTCTGACGAGGAGGAGGACGACGACGACGATCCAAAGACAGCAAAGAAACCTTCAAAACCCTCTGGAGGGAAGACGAAAGTATCCAAGCCTGCGGCGAAGAAGAAAATCATTGTTCTAAAAAACCCGAGGGATCTCCGCCCTTTGGGCAGAACGGAGCTGATCCCAAGTACCGATCCGCTTTTTCAAACACTGGAGACTTACGCGAAAAATAGCAGCGATATGCCAGAATCCAAGGGGGAAGTCAAGGTTCACAAAATCTACAAGTTTGACCATGGACCCAGCCAAAGTTCCACGCCAAACGCCGCAGCCCCGACAGCAGCAGCATCATCAGGTCCAGCCACTACTGCTACAGGTCCAAAGCGCCTGCTCTTATGGTACAAGACGACCCCAGGAAGTATTAAAATGCTCCAACGGAGGCAGGATGGCTGCATCGCCTTCTACGACAGATTAGCTAGGGCGGTCCCAATCCGACCGGTGGAGTTGACCCACCCTCTCCGCCAAACTGTTCTACTATTTTCCGTTGCACTGGGGAAAATACATGAGCACCGCTCTGGCTTCAAACATTGGGCTTTAACCCAATTTCCTAATGGATCCGATTCAATCAAGGGGATCGGTAAATTCACCCCGGACCGGAGAGACAATAGGAGTGATGACTCGACTCAAATCCCCT
Organism: Heteromurus nitidus; assembly: GCA_034687055.1. Classification (NCBI taxonomy): domain Eukaryota; kingdom Metazoa; phylum Arthropoda; class Collembola; order Entomobryomorpha; family Entomobryidae; genus Heteromurus; species Heteromurus nitidus. Next base: position 27,009 of record JAQFZW010000967.1, on the reverse strand, counting down.
GCGGAAAAACTGTGAAGCATGGCAAGTATTCGAAATACGAGTTGGACTACAACGAGTATCTCATTTATGAGCTGAGACGGTCAAAGGCTAAATATGCGGTTGATGTTGAGTTCATTCCGAATGAGGAGCAGGGAGAGTCGGAAGAGGAGTTTGAAGATGGGAGTGACAGCGATTAACAATAAAAAGAATTTATAAAGAATATTATGTTTCAAGTTTTTGTGTGAGGCAATAAAGAACATACACAGCCCAAAGTAAATAAAGTTATAAATGAAATAAATAATGTTGTAATGAAGCTACAACGATGGATTTAATATGTTAAATTTATTTTTCAACAATCAATTCTAAATTTACAATCATTTGCAATATCTATACGATAATTTGCATTTCATTCTTTACCCTAAGGTCTTAATTAAATTATTCATTTAAAATTGCTGTGGGAATAATGTCCACATCCACCGCATACCTGACCTGTACTTTACTCCGCTCGAATATAACGTATTCATTATATTTAAGAGTTGAATAGAGCGATGGATTATTTTCTTTAGTTTTCCCACAAGGAACCAGAATCCCATTGATTTCAGTACTGTCTTCCCAGTCGGGTATATAACAACCCACGCCCTTGACGGTGTCATAACCTTGTTTGAACTTGAGCTCTTCTTTCCCCTTCTTGTTCCAGAAATGGAAGCCATCCAAAGATTTCTCAACCTTTCCCAAGGAAACCGAACATAGAAGAAGAAGCTGATTGAAGGGGACTCGTATTTCAGAGAGTTTTGCGGCGATGGCGCGAACACTCCTGTCGTAAAATGCGGCGCAGCCTGAACTCTCTGACACAAGGGCTGACACCGAAGTCGGAGATGTTTTGAACCAGAGGAGGGTTTCGCCGAGGGAAGATTTTGAAGTTTGGCTAAGTTCGTATATCGAGCTGACATTAGCAATAAATTTGGAGTTACCAGGGCAACAGCTGTTTTCAAAGTAATTTTTGATTATTTCGTAGTCTGTGGTGGATTTGCTAATTTTGTCGAATTTTCCAAGTTTATTTAGTTGATTCACGTCGGTAATGATTGACTGTAAACTGATGTGATTTTTACTGTATATCAGCTTACTAAGCGCTTTTGCCTCGTTAAGCATATCGTCGTCATCATCAGTGTCAAACGTATTCAGTTCTTCTTCAAATGTCTCTGATTTTGATGGAGTACAATTTGCTTCTTCTTTTATTTCATTTTTGAAGACTGTCTTTTGGACTTCTGAATTTAAACATGAAGGCTTCTCAACTTTAATACTCTTCTGCGTCCATTTCGATCTTTGACTAGACTCGGCGTCCTTCCTGGTCGAGAAGTTCTCCTCCTCGATTTCAGTACTGGATTTTGAAGCTTCCTCGTCCTCCTCGGATTCAGATGAAGGCTCGCTGATTACAGGAATTCTTTCCTTCGGTTTCGTTTTTTTCTTGGAGGACTTTTCCTTCTTTCTTATCTCTTCTGTGGATTGCTTCGGCTTCCTTATTTTCTGTGGCGGAATTGGCATTTCACGTGGCATAGAGGGTTGATACTCGTATTCCGAATAATTATTGGGATATGGCATGTAAGATTGTTGCACGTGCAAGTAATACCCTTCATTATAATCATCTTGCTGCTGCGAATAATATCTCTGTGGCAATGCAGTTAACGGAGCCTGGCCCCCAGCTGCACCATCATATTGATAAGGTGGATCTTGGCTATAGTAACCATCAGGTTGATATCCGTAAGGGGGCATTTGTGAGTCCACATAATTTTCTTCATAAACATATTGCAATTGAAGCTTTTGCTGGTAGGCTTCTGCTAGCTCGTCCACTACCGCAAACCAAATTTCCCAATGAAAATGTGTCTGACTAGGAGCTTCCAAGAGTAGATATTTTGATATGCATATATACCTGATAAGTCTTCAAGGGCGCCACCATAATTATAATTGTTGTCATATTGAGGTTCCTGAATGAAAGAAAATATGTTTTGAAAATAGAAACTTTAATTTAGTTTTATTTGTTAATTTAATCTTACCTGGTATGGTTGATAGGAAGGATAACTGAAGTTGTCAGGAACAGAATTTTCATCTTGTGGTGGCTGTGATTGTGATTGATAAACGAAACTATTGTCATTCTGGTCGTCGAAATAAGTTTGAGGAGGTGGAGGAGGGGGTAATTCTTGTGCGGTAATTTGGTATTCATTCCTTTTGGGAAGTACTCCATTCTTGCGTTTAGCGTCCAATTCCTGTTGAATTTGAGGATTAAACAAAGGCACAAATCCAAACCTGTTTCCAAGGGGTTTGACCTTGGGCTTTGGATACTCTTCATCTGACATTTTGTTTTTTGATCAAAACTTCAAATTTCAAACTGATCTCATATACCTTCAATGGAATATTTACCTAAACCACTTACAACTTATCTTATACTCTCGCTCGTCAGTGCAAACAATCTCTTTCCATTTATTTGCGGATGACTTTATGGATTTGAGGTGGAGATATATGATGGCATTAATAAAGTATGCACACAGATGAGTATATAGCTACTCTGCATCTGCATGGATTAAGCAATTGTCTGACCATCGCTATTAAATCTGTTGCATTATGTTGAAAAGAGTTCACTTTGGTTTATGTGTTGAATAAATAAAACCAGGCTGGACATAAATTTATTTCAATATTGTAGCTTGTGTTGTGTGTGTGTGTGACAGACAGTAGCTTGGTATATACATATTTAAACTTCATTGCTTATATATATTGCTTGGCAAATATGCATGCACCTTATCCAGTGTCCAGAATAAATATGCGAAAATGTGAAGCATGCATGATTCAAGTTCAAGGTATACACTGCACCTCGCCTCAGCTAAAAATATACTGCACAATGCATACAATCAGCGAGATAAACAGTATTTTTCTGAAATGTGCAATTTATTTGAAAAGACATGTTTTTTATTAATGGCTTAAACTGTTTAAAATGACAGTTTTAAAAATTTACTTTTCCCGAAAATGCTATCTATTATCGGAGAAAAATAACTAGATTTAACAATACACGCTACCTACTTATAACTGATTTCCACATCAACAGCATACTTAACATTTGCCCTGCTCCCATCAAAAACAACATATTCATTATAATAAAGAGATGATTTCGAATAAGCATTATTGTTCCTAGTTTTCCCGCAAGGAACAATAACCCTCCCTTTCAAATCCAGTTCTCGAGTAGAGTCCCAATCTGGAGTATAACGACCCATACATTTGACAGTGTCGCGATCTCGACGAAGTCCATTATTTCCTTTCTTTTTCCAGTGGCGAAACCCTCTCTTGGACTTCTCTATTTTCCCTAAAGAAACGGAGCTCAGGAGAAGGATTTGCCTGAATGAGCCTCGAATATCTTGGAGTTCCAGGGCCAGTGCGCGAACGCATCTGTCGTAAAAAGCTGCGCAGCCATCTTTCTCGGATGCAATTGCTGATACAGCACGCCGGGTAGTTTTCGACCAGAGAAGAACTTCGGCAGGGGAAGAATCTATTGCGGGATGTTGCTTGGGTGAATACGGATTTGCTGGTGGATATTGTTGAAATTGATTCAAATTCGAATAAGGATTAAATGTAGAATATTGTTGCGAAAACGAGTTTTGTTGGACTGGAGGAATTTTTCCAGGTAAAGGTTTTTGTATCGGAGCGCTGAAACTAACTTGGGCGGGCATTTGACTAGAAGAATAAGCTTGTCGTGTTTGAGGATAAGGTGAATTAAAAGGGCTAATCGAATCCTGATTATGGCCAAATTCAGCTATTGCGTGGAGCTTCACATGATACCTCGAGCTCAGATGAGAAAAGCTGTTATCCAAATATTGCTTGATGATCCCGAATTCTCTGGAGTTGTTGTTCAGGATCTTATAGCCGCCAAGACTTTTCAATTGTTGAAAATGTTTGATAAATGATAAACGTTTGGCTGGCGTACGTCTGTGTTGTCGACTATTGGTTGCTTTATTTTGTCGACGTTTTACCTTTGGCAACATATTTGCATCATCATCGTCGTCGTCATCAGATGAGTCGCCATTGCTGCTTTGGGAATCCTCTGATTCAGACTCACTTGATACCTCGGGAGTTACCGGTTTCTTTGGTTTTAAAATTTTCTTCTTTTTCGCAGATATTTTATTCTTGCCGGTCGAGCTACCCTTGGGTTGTTGTCGTACCTCGACTTCTTGATTCCCTTCTTCAACTGGGTCCGACTCAATTTCTTCTGGAAGAGGAGCTTTCTTAGATTTGAGCTGTTTCTTGTTAGAAGGTACTCCTTGGGTAAATTTGGATGAAGAATTATCTGTGTACGCTTCAACTTTCTCTGTTTGAGGTGGTATTACTGGAAACGGTTGAACGTTATGGTATTGGTATGGGTGATAATATTGGAAGGGTGGGCCATAGTAGCTTGGTGAAGGGTCGGAGTATCGAGGTGGATGACCATAAACTTGAGGTGGTGGCAGGGCATAATTATGTGGTGCTATGTGATAATTCAGTTGTGGTGGTGGTGGACCATAAGGAACCTGCCGATAAGGATATCCGCCCTGGTAATCACATGGGTTACCTGGTGTGTCGAATCCATCATGTTCAAACTGTAAATTTGGATCCATATTGAAATATGGTTGGAATGGGTGCTGAGTTTGTCGTCCAGCATTTTGTGGGTGTTGAGGATTTGGCTGAGGTTGCAGTTGTTGAGGTTGAGACTGGGTTTTAAGCTTGTGGAGCAAGGTTTCCAGGTCTTCAACTACCCAAATGAAAAACAAAAATTACTTCCAATGTCACTTAATTTTATATTTTAAAAACTTAAGCCACGATTTTTATATCTCGTATTTACTTGAAAATTTCGGACATTCTTCATTCAAGTTTAGGTTGTTATCACCTCGCCGTCTCTGTTGTTGCTGAAACCACAAATATTGTTCTGATAAATCTAAAACATTCTTATTTAAAGCTCTAATTATACGTATATTCAAAATTAACAAGAGTCATACCTGAGGTGTTGGACTTTGGAATTGTTCCTGAGAATGACTAGCCGGCTGTTGTGATCTGTACCTTGTCCAAACGTTCGACGAATTACCTCGGAACCTTGGCAGTGATTGAAATGGTTCACTACCGAAATCCCCGGATTGAGTCGGAGGAGGGACATGAATTGAAAACGCTTGACTTTCATCTTGATTCTGCTGTGAATCTTCGGGCACAATATCTTCGCCACGGTCGTCGTGAACCTCGCCCTTCTTTCGAAACGAGTTCCCTTCATTCGACATTTTTTTTTACTAGAAGCCAAACTTGAGGAACTTATATCCTCGAGCGTGAGTGGTGTATATTTTGTGACACACAGAGAGTTTTAAGCGTGGAACTAAATTGGAATTATTGTTGTCAAGTGCAAAAAACAGCCAACCCGGAGAGAATAACTAATCATAATCAATCGCCTTTTATCAAGGTTATTGAAACGTTTACCTCGTGTTGGAAACGAAAAGTATTTTCTCAAACTCACATTTGGTAAAGAATGTATGCAATATTGCACTCGTGATATTAATGTTCATGATGCATTTTGACTTGAATAAATACACAAATAGGTATGTCCTGATGAAAGTTTACTCTGATATTTACTTTATTAAAAATATACTTCAATCCTTTATTCATTTCAGAGAGTACACTCCACCACAAACCTGATAATAATCCTATTCGGATCATAAACGATATACTCGCTATACGGCAAATCATACTGCTGATGGCGAGGATTCGTTTGTGTCACTCCAACAGGGAGAACTGCACCAAAATAATGTTTATTGTCTTTCCAAGTGGGGATCGCACTCCCCATCCCCTTCACGCTGTCGAACCCAGGAGGCGCCTGCGTGTAATTCGAGTGGATATGATGGGCCTTGTATACTCGTCCAGGACACACTTCTGCGAGAATGAAGAAGACCGTTCCTGTAGGCCCTTTGGTCACGTAACCACGACTCATTTCTTCCAAAGGCTTTCTTCGAGTTTTTCGTGACGTCATATTTTCAGCCAAAAATTCAGAGAATAAATGTATTCCTCAATTACAAGTTAATGCGAACCAAATAGTGTCACAAGAGTTTATGATGAATACAACAACCGCAATATAGGATCGATTACGGAATGGAAACGGCGAATAAAGAAATATGAGTCACTATTCATGATCGGCGATCGGTGCTCATGGATAGACATGTGTGTAATGGAGCGTTGATCCATTTTATGTTAAACGTAAATGGCAATCTTGTTCAAGCTACGTCGAAAATGAAACATATTTCAGATAAAGTGTTATTAAGACCTGTTAAAACGTTTTTACAGCAAAATTTATTAATGCATGAGAATGGTAGCAACTCAGTCCATACAGATTTTATTGCGTGTATAACTCATTTAGCTTCATGCGTAATCTTCTAACAAATTCCCAATCCCAAAACAAACTAAATGCAATTTTGCTACATTTACGTTTTGATTCAGGCTCGGGTTGCCATAGGCCATAGAACAGGAAGAATATACTTTGTAAATGTCCATGCTAAACAGGTGTAAATTAGTTCAAAATCTACTCTATTAACAAATCTCCACAACTGTTTTTCAAGCAAATCAAGGTGCTACTGAATTCGTTGTGTTAATTTCCAAATCCTCTTCCTTAATTCCTTCTGACATCATGTCGACTAAAATCACAATTATATTAAATTATTGTCCATTCAAACAATTATGACTTTTTATAATTTGATGATTAGTATTACCTTCAATATTGAACAGTTGGAAGTTCTACTCTGCGAACTTTTCCATGACTTAATACGTTTTCACAAAGGGATATATATTGAAACAGAATTTTATCACAAGCACATGCTTTATACATGTCTTACTGATATTCTCGGTATCATAATATCCAGGCTTTTATTTACTTGTAACGCTGCAACTGACAAACCTATGATGGGTGATAAGACCATTTTCTGTAATGAGCCACAGTAAAAACAGTCAAAGTCAAAAGCAAAGCTAAACATGTTAACATTGGCACTGTGGCACAGCACAATGAAAAGGATGAAACAAAGTGTATAAATTTTTGCCCTGAATAAGGCTGAAGCTGAAAACTCGACATTAAAATCCCTTTTAACCCGTGATGTTCTTATCTGATATCGTTAAATTTACATATACTTGTTTCGTTTATTTTTCAATTTCGCTTTGTTTTTTAAACAAAGCATTCACAAAATTTCAGCCAAACTGTTGATATGCAATTTCTCCGTAAATCGTAATACCCATGTGTTTCGACACAAATTTATGATTTATTTTCTGCTATCCTTCAGTTTGCACGTCGATTCACAAACCTGTTTTTTCTTGAAATATAACTTCGGATCAGAGCAGCGTGCTTGAAACTGTTGGCATTCGTTATTATCAATGTAGTATCCAGTATCCCCATACGTGTTTCTCTGGATCTCCACATCGTACATTAACTGAATTTTTTAATAGTTTTAATTGTTAATTTTAGGTGAAAATTTATTCTCGTTTAATTGAAATTCAAAGCATTTGAAAATTTTCTCCAAATAATTGACGTTGAATTTATCTGTGAATTTTCATGACCTGCTGCAATTTTTCCCATACAATTTTCGAAGATTTCACGCATGATACTGAACGTGTTTCAAAATATCATGTCGGATATATGTATTTTTGTTAAAATATTCTTTTATGGGATCAAGGAGAAATGTAAAATCCGGTTCGATGGAGCTCTAGGGAAAACACGGGAGTATTCATGTGTTAAGTCCTGTCCTGAAGATATGAAGATAAGCCATATAGTTATAAATGCAATGAAACTTCAAAGCACGATATATACTCGTAGAATACAACCAAAGCTGTCACATAAAAATACAGGTATATTATTATTATGCGTGTATATTCGAGTATATATTCTAACCTGATAATCCAGTATTCAATGGCCAGATTCAATAATGTATTACACATTCGTATATTCAAATCAGAGAATAGAGAATCTGAACCCTTGAATACGAATTAACTCGAGCACAGTTGGCTTTGAATACTTCCACCGTCGAGAAGTGGTTTCTGCAGAATTATCCTCGAAGTATACTCATGTATAGCAGTGTACTTGGAACTTTTAAGTGAAATTACCACTCACCACATCTCCGTATGATGACCTAAGTTTGTCCGAATATTATTAAGAAAATCACAACAAGGTTGGTATCTATTGAAAATGTTACCCGTATATTACTTTGCAATTGACTTTGTGTTATCACACAGCAACATACGTAAGTCAATTATTCCATCCAAATGCATGAATGGAATGGTCGCATTGAATTTATTTTAACATTTATGGAATTTCATAGATAAACCAAAATGTCAAACTTCAACAATATCCCTTTTGGAATGCAACAAAATCCAAACAATCCAGCACCACCAGCAAGATATCTATTTCAACCTCAACAACAACTTGTTCCGCCACTTCAATTTTCTCCGCTAGGAGTAAACCTGCAACCAAATCCGATTCCTCATCAAGGGTCCACGCCAACCGCCGTGACTCCGGTAATAAATTACCAAAAGAAGGGATTTAAAAATATGCGCGTCCTAATGTCAAATTGAAACTAATTTTCAAAACTTACCAAAATTATGTAGAGACGCAAAGGGTACATTACTTCAAGGGCCTTATCCTTGCTGAGAGAAATTCCTGGCATAACTGAGGACTCTGTATTTCACGCTCTTGCCTTCGCAGATGTTTTGAAACCTGATGACACTAGTTACAATTACATTCGCGAATATGTTCGAAACAGCCAAGTACACAATTTCGGCATGAAAGTCTTGTCAATCATTGCTCTGACCCATTTTGACGAATTAGTTTTCGACTGTGACCTCAACATTCAATCCAAGAAAAGGATGCTCTTGTCCCAAGGAGTAACTGCAAATTCTTTAGCGGCAATTCTGTACGATGGCCTTAAGCCAATAGCAGGAGAAGGCATCCAGTTTGCTGACCGATGTTCAAAAAGTGCCAAATCTTGCGAGTCCACACAATCAGGCACAATCGGCTATCTGATTTTCTGTGAGGTTGCGTTGGGATTACAATACAATGACCAGAGCATCCCCTTGAATTGTACCACCGCTCCAAGCATAAAGAAACGCAACGGTCAAGTAATTCCTTGTGACAGCGTAATGTGTGCTGGCAAATGGATGCCGGATGATGAAGAAAATATTTGCCTGGAAAATAAATGCATCATCCCTAGTGGCAAGTCCGTACAGGACCCCAGGAGCAAAAATAGTACTTTCAATCATAATCACTTTGTTGTCTACAATGAGAAATCGGTTAAAATGAAGTACTTGGTCAAAATCGAGTTTAAGCCTAGGGTTTATGAGTACTAAAGTAAACAAAATTTAGTATTAGGTTATATTACTATTATATAATATATAATAGTAATTAGTAATTACTTTATTTTGTAATTACTTTGTTTAGTAATAGTGACATATTTAGGAACATTCCGACAGGAAATAAATGTTTACATAAGAAAGCTAAGGAAATATTACGCCCAAATTGGTTTGCATTAAGGATCTAATGTCTGTATAGGATTTCAATGTTTAACGTGTCCAATGACATAAAACTTACTAATCGGCCCGGACATTTATAGAATATTTAGTAATTTCAATTAACAGTGTTGATTATCTAATGTAATCTATTACGAACAGTGGTATCTGAAATCCCTTAACAATTGTAGCACATAAACATAAGCAAAAAAAATTAAATATAATACTATGACCACATGAATATTTCAGCTTGAAGTCATTAAGTAAGCTTCGTCATGGACTGGAATTGCATCGACAATCAATCAATACAACTAACATTGTACAATGAGGATTTATTGCAGTAATCATCAGTGATATCATCAAGGCAACTGAAACTGTTTTCCATTGAGAAATATGCAAAAGTCTCAATAAATACGTGTGCACATATTCGTTCAATTGCCACAAAGGCAGAATATTATTCAAGTTGGGTACATAAATAGAAATGATATGCATTCACTTTACTTTGTGCTATCATAATTTCCACGTCCACACAAACATATTTTTTCCAACTTTTGGTCAAATTGATGTACACCGTTGCGAGGAGTTGGATAACCGGAAGATAAAAAGATAACAGCTGGGTGAAAACAATCCTGATTTCATGCTCAGATAAAGCACCACATTAGAGAGGGTTAGGGACCACTCCAACACTCGAAATTGGATTCATTTTATGACTCCAATTCTCGAGTACACAGATTTATAAAGTTTTGGGTTAGATTTGAGTTTAAAGTCTGCGGTCTGTACTCAGTCTGTAGGGGGTATGCGAGAGTGTACCTAAAAATAAGGATATTATCCTTATGCACAAAATTATGCATAAAAATATACACAAAAATGTGCATAAGGATAAATCCATATACACAAAAATATACATAAGGAGATAAGGATACATTTAAAAGTAGTGCCCATGAAGGTATGGGGCGACTCGACTAAAGCTTTTCTATGAACTTGAATCCAGACCGCTGTCTTCAAACTAGCTGGTTTGAGTACACAATCTTCACGATTTGCACTCATTTTTGTACTCATGAGAATTCTGAGTCCAAAAATGAATCTAATTTTGAAGACTAAGCTCACTTCTAACCCTATCTATTATATGATCCAACCAGTCACCCATGAAATCCAATATCCCAATCATTCCGTATATTTTGATAAGTTTTGTCATGAATTCTAAACTAAACATTAACTAACTGAAAATCGTATATTTATATTGATGACAACGCCTACCCCAGAAGATATTTCGTAAAATATCGTATGCTAATACGAATAGTTCTTTGGAGTTGGCACTCTACGACTAGCTAAGATCGGAAATTAATTATGTCTGACGAGGAATCCGCAGCTACCATACCAGTGAAAAACCGGTGCCAGTGCCCCTTTCTCAAAGGGCAGGATTTAAAGCCTTGTTTCCAATGCAGGTTCTTCAAGATTTTCGTCTTGCCCCTGCTCTAAAGCCAACTTCACTTCCAGCTCCAGTTCTACCCCAGACAACCCCAATTGTTCAGCCGAGGTCCACTGCTACTGTACAACAAAGATCACAACCGCAGCATCCTACACCTTCACAACCAACTCCAAACCTTCAAACACAGTCAGCGCCTAACCCGCACCCTACATTCCTCACCGATGTCAAACAACTGGATAATTTGGGAACCTGGGATATGGTAAATCCAAGCGAAACACTGTACGAGATTAATGTCGTACGTGAAAAACAGTAGCGGCTTCGAAGCAGAAGCAGTTCAGGTGCACACCATATGGAGAAAACGGATTACCGATGATGATGAATCTTTGAGGGGAACTAATGCAAACCGGACGTTACTATTTTTCAAAACAGCACCAAAAAGCGTTCAGCATTTGCAAAGGGGAACACAAGGATGTATCTCGCTCTTCGACAGGGTCACGAGAGCACTCGCGATAAAACCAAGTGACATGAAGGAACCTCATCGACAAATAATATTGCTGTGCTCGGTATGTTCACGTTTTGACAGAAGAAAAGATTTATTTCGTGATTTTTATTTTTTGGTTGTTGGTTGGTACAGGTGGACTTGGGGAACGTGTATGAGTCCGAGCATGGCTACCAAATGTGGGCGAGAAATCCCATTCCGGATGGATTCGACTCTGTGAGAGGAAATGGACGCTTGATCCCGAAGGAAACTGAGAATTATCATGACGGAAAAACGATTATTCCGTGTGGAATCACGGTCGATGAGAAGGGAAACAATAATTTGGCTTACAACGAATATATTTTGTATCAGCCGGAACGAGTTTCTGTGGCGTATGCCGTCGATTTCGAGATTGATCCTGAAGCATGATTTAATTTAAATTTAAGGTGCTAAAATACATTTGATGTAATGTTTTAAAAAATGCCTTTGAAATTGAAGGTTCATACTTTTACTGATTTTCATGCATTTTGTAAACCGAACTGAAGTGTACAATGAAGTATTTGGCATTGCCATGAATGCACCTGAGCGTCAACGAGTCACAAGTTCAGGTTCAGAGGTATGCAGTTTTTCGTTTATACTCGAGTTGCTACACTCAAACAAATTATAATCCTTTTTCAAACATATCAAAATGTGTCATTTTAGTTAGTTTATATTTATAATGCAGAATTTATATTAATGTCTTGAAATTTTATAAACTACATTCCACCACAAACCTTATAATGATTCTCTCCGCGTCATACATAATATATTCATTATAAGGCAAATCATACTGTTGATGTCTAGAGTTGGGTTGTGTCACCCCAACAGGAAGAATAGCTCCAAGGTAATGTTTATTGTCCTTCCAAGTGGGAATCGAAGTTCCCATCCCTTTAACACTGTCGAATCCGTTCGGCGCCGTATTATAATTCTGGTGGAAATGATGTGCTTTGTAGACCTTCCCAGGACAGATTTCCGCCAAAATGAAGAATCCTGACCCTCCCGCCGTTTTCGAAACGAAATTCGCACTCATCGCAATTCTATCCGCGAAATAAATCCCGCCACCGAAAAGACCTCCGGTGCCCATTCTGAAGCCAGTTTGGATTATGCTCGGAACTGCTTGAAGCTTCGTTCCGTGCCAGAGAACGAGTCTGTACGTTTCTGAAAATGGCTCCCGCTCACCCACACGTTCCACTTTGAACACATTTTGAACCGTGATTGCTTTCCCGTCTGAACTGTTTTGCACATATTCGACAATGTTGGAGTACACTTTAGAGTTTGCTGTGAGTCTTCGAATTCTCGCCCACTTCTTCAGGTCGGAAGCATCGCAATTGCAGGCCTGAGCAATTATGTCGTAACTTGTTGGATTCGTTGTTGACTAAGCAGGAAAAATACAAGAAAATAAATGTTTATAAATTCATTTGTGAAATTGAAGATTTGTTCGCTTTCACTCTTACCCTGTTCACGTCGTCTGGATGGAATTCTTCCAATACGTTTCGAGACGAATGTCTTTTTGATGTCATTATTATTTTCGAAGCAAAATATATTTAACAAAATTCGTGTTGTAATTTATAAACGAAAAATATGCATGTCAGAATATGGCACAACACACAAAATCCGCTGTGCTTCGCAAACCTTTATCATATTGTGCGAAATGATAAAACGAGTGAATGACTGTGGTACTGACTGATATGTCTTGGCTTATTGAAATATGATCAAAAATACTTTACATTGAAAATCAGAAGGCATGTGTGTACACGTGAAACAATCATGGCTTGAGTTCCATTTGGATCGTGCTGAATAATAAATGCAAGGCATGAAGTCATGAATGATATCTACTGTCGGTTTGCTTTGCAATATATACATTTCAGCAAATATAGTTTTATTGAATTAAATGATACATACTTTAAATGAAATCGTGTGCTTTTTTCTTTATAAATATCATTTCATTACTTCATAAACCCATTCAATTCCCCAATCCCAAACCCCTCCATACGTTTCCGAAAAATTAATTGCAACGCGGAGGAGGGATACCAAAGCGGACAAAATAATACCCCAAGGATCAACATTACCGAATACAATAATTAGAGGCAGTATAATTGTTGTTAAGAATGCAAAGAGCCACTTAAAATAAAAAAGTATCCCTCTCGTTGAAGATGAAGTATCTTCTTCTTCATCATCATCATCTTCCTGATCTGTCTCCAATTCGGAATCCTGTTCACTTTCAAATTCATCCTTTCCATTTTGGAGTGCTTCTTCGAAATAATCCAGAAGAGAAACATGCCCATTTCGCTTTACATGGCCTCGAAATGACACCAAACATTTATACAGTTGCCCAACGGAACATTTTGTTGTCTTTACAAAATTTTGCAAAGCCTCCATTTCCTCCACAAGTTGGACATCCTGGAAAGTGTACAACTCCAAGTGCTTCCCGCAGTAGGAGGCCGCCATCCATTGGATTATTGACTTGAGAAGAGGGTCCCCATTGAATATTCCACATCCCCACTTCCCGCTAGCGATCTTTGACCAGCGTTCATTTGGAAGGATGTCAGATTTCTGGAAGGCGGACACACACTTGTTCAGCTCTCTGTCGATCCACTTCTTCTCAAATTGCATGAGGCCTGAATCCCTAGGATATTGGTGGGCGTCAATGGCACAAATATGGTTGTGCTCCCAGTTGATATCCAAATGATCCCGGGCGTATTTGAAGCTAGCTCCGTATCCGGAGTGACTGGAAAATTGCTCAAATCTGTGGACAAGAAGGGAGTCCAACGGATAAAACATTTTGGTGAAGAGTTGGCCCACAACTAATTCGGGATAGCAGGAAACGCGAATCTCTTCCATGGCGGCACCATTTCCAAGGGTTCCCCCGCCTATAAATTTGTTGGCAAATTCGACCTGCAAACTGCCAACGGAGTCCTCGATGACTCCGGAAGAGTACATTTTCAAATTCAGAAAATTATTGGTGATATTTTTCCACTGAGGAATTTCGTCCGGAGATAGTGATCTTCTCTCGAAAATTACTTGTGACGCATTATCCCTTGTTCCGAAGCGCTCCTTCATCCGGCAAAAGTAGTTGAGGAAGCATTTCACCTTCTCGATTTTAGCTTGGCGAAATTTCGTCCGCCACCCTTGTCCAGTGGAGATGGAGTTGTCTTTGTCGTCAAACAACCTTTAATAACAACAAAAAAAACATATAAATTGGACCTCATTTTTGAAGTTACGGATTTAATTAAGTTAGAATTATGAATGAAATTATTTACTCAGTAAAGTTTATTCTTGGATATTCCCTGAACTTCCTTCTGTCCTTGTCCCTATCTGGGAAAGTGGAAAAGAAGGCGTTCGCTAGAAGACAACATATTTGATCCTTCGAAAGGGATATTGCTTCTGTGCAGTTTTCTCCGTTTAAGAGTTCAATTGATCCTGGGAATAACTTCGGGAGGGTGAGAACACACTCAATCATAAATGTCAAAATGGACCCTCCGATCTCCTCGGAGGAAATTTCCCGATAAGCATCCTTCAAAATCTCGAATGAACAATCCAAATTCGGGTTGTAGCTGCGAATACAGTTTTCAGCCAGCTGAATGACTGTAAACAAATAAACATACAAAAAAATTAAATTACTAATTTATGGTACGAATATCATTTTTTTAAATGCGACCTGTTTACCGCTTTCATCTTCAGAATATTTCTTCTCAATTAGAATCCACTTCAACTTGGAAAGCTCTTCGCAGATCAAATCCCATCGAGAAATTGTTCGAATCTCTCCACCTGTTTCGATGTTGTATAAACTCTTGTCCAAATGCGGCATGGACACACTTGTTTCAATTCTAGTGCTAAACCTTGGCTCACTTTCGTTGTCCATGTTTACGAAAGAAGCTAATGGTGTTTTACTCTCAGGAAAACATGAAATTCTGACTTTTTACGCTAAGATTATTTCGAACTATATTTAATTTTTTGACGGTGAATGAATGAGGACCAAGTGTACGCAATTTATGTCACTCGAGTTCCAACTCTTTTTATGGTGGAGGATTATAATGTGGGTATATACATTCAAACTAGATGTATATTGAAATGTGGCTTATCAGAGGAACTTATCATTGCACTTTCATACTCAGGTCCAGAAAACCATTAACGCCCCGACTATACGAACATAACAATTGCATGAAAAACTGAAATGAGTAGAGCATATTAATGTATACTCATTGGTGTTTTGTATTTGAGACGTGAACTCAGTTTAGGAATGCTGTTAAACTTTAATATCAGGTGTATCCAATTAAAACGTTTTATTGAGACACTTCCAGTGTTTAACGTTTAACATTGCTGGATATACACATTTGTGTGACTGGCAGGATTGTGTTGTGAGCCGATTTTCGTACATGACCTGAGATATCTATAATGCAAAACCATATCAAATCAACAACCTTTTACATGCGATCCGTTCGTAGTCCTTGTATTTCACCAATGTTCGTGCTTTGAGCAAAACATGATATCATTCCTGAATTCAGCATTATATTCTTTGATGTAAGCCAAAACTGTAATATAGAATAAAGTAGTATGAATACTTATATGTTTATTATATGCTTTATTCGGAATTGTGGCTTCGTTGTAAAATGACAAGTTTTGACGTTAAAATTCGATCGAGGTTTTCAAAGTCAATTTATTGTGTCTTCTCGAAGGAAATTCGAGATCAAAATACTTACATGAATTATTGCGAGGGGTGTATTCGGATGGTGCGTAGAGTATTACTTTCATTACAATTACTTATGCTTTTACTAGTTTTTAATAATTTCTCATCAAACATTTTTGTGCTCTAAATCGAATAAACTTTACTTGATTTTGGTAAATGGAGGCATGATACGATTTAATATATAATACTGTTAATTTTCATGGCTTTACTTTTTGCTGTTATTGTTCTCAAAAATTAAACCAGTACCACCTGAATGACATTTCATTGTTCACTCGAATCAAATTTATCACAAGCTGTAGTTAAGCCACATTATATCGCATATGTTGTATGGTTCGCTTAAGCCACTACAAAACGTTTTTAGAAAAAGCTTATGGACGAAGTCCATTTCATTTGATTCAGTTCATTTAGGTAACTCATTGAGTGCATGACATTCGCAAATAAGGAGTCATCATTAAAAACTTCAAACTCTTATCATAAACTCATATGATTAGCACTGACTCTCGGTTGAGATAGCAGGTGATGATTATTTGCAAGTCCAGCTCATATTTCATCTTTCCAGACTTTCCAGCATTAATATAATTGCCAAAAATTTCTGCTTGAATTATATCAATTTGAGGAAGCTTGTTTTCTTGTTGGAAGTTTGAAGTTCTATCAGAAATTAGAGACAATGGGAATCTGTGGTTCTCGTCATCGCAAGAAGGAAGCTGACGATCCAAATCCGAGTGATATTGGCGAGGAAGACAAAAATTCCGACGAGGAAATTGATTTAGAAGATGATGATGAAGATGAAGAGGAGTCAGATAGTCCTCCACCTGCACCTAAGAATATTTCTGGACAATTACAAAATAAGATTCCCATTCAAAATCAAAACTCGTCAGTTCAAAACTCGGTGCCACTTGCACTTACAAGATCAAAAATTCAAAATCCTGCAACAATTCAAATTACAACGCCAATTCAAAATCCTCCACCAATTCAAAATACGGCGGTAATTCAAAGTCAAACACAAATTCAAAATCAAGCCCCAATTCAAAAGCAGACACTCCAAAAGAAAGCTCTCGTGAAACTTCCAACTCCCCAGCAACAAAAACAAAACCAAGCTCAAGTGCCAGCTCAAACGAAAGTGACTAAGGTAAAAATCAATCCACAAGTCAACTTGACATAACGATTGAAATAAATATATTTGAACTAAAATAAATATCGAAAAAAATCTTCAAATTTATTTCGTTCCTAATTATAAATGCTTGTAGATAGTAACAGGAAAGCAACAACCCACAAAGCCTCGTCCACCCATCTCTACTCAAGCTCAAAGTATTCTCCTAGCCCTTCCTGGGGCGAATCAATCTACATTCCTCTCCACTTTCTATAAAGCACGAGAACTAACACCTCTGGACAAGGCCTACCCGGATATAATCACATATGTAAAGAACGGTCAAGTTCACAATTACAAACTGAAGGTCAATAAAATTTTAAGAATTGTAAGAAACGGCGATGTCGAATTCGAGCACGATGCTCAACTCAAGAAAAGATTTAGAATGATGCTTTGGCACGGAACTAAGCTCGCCAAGGTTGCCCCAATTCTTCAAAATGGTTTCCAGCTGCCAACACCAACGGGACAAATGTTTGGTCCCGGAATATACTTCGCGGATAGAGTTTCTAAAAGTTGTAATTACACCGATAGCACTACGCACGGATCCAAGGCGTATCTCTTCTTGTGCGACGTTCTTCTTGGGAACATGTACAATGCAAAAGGGGCTCATAACCAGTTCACTCAGGCGCCTTCCGGCTTCCAGAAGAATTTCGATAGTGTCATGTGCACTGGGCAATATGTTCCAGAGCGAACGGAAAATGCGTCTTCGAAGGGAAGCATTATTCCTTGTGGAACCACTGTATCGAATACAAAGTTTACGTCGTATACTGTTCAATATAATGAGTACATTGTTTATGACACTAGCAAAATCAAAATCAAGTATTTAGTTCAAGTTGAGTTTTGTTAAAATTTTTAATTTTTGAACTTGTTTTGTGATATTTTAGTTAGAATACAAATATATTTTTAAAACAATTTTATTACAATTTAAGATGCTGCTTAACAAATTCAAAAACAGGAATCGGATTCCTCCCGCGCAAATTTCCATCATTCTCATATTTCCCCAAAATCTTATACATTTCCCCAACAGACAGTGGTCTCTGCGTTAAATGTCTATAAAAGCGTTTTATGTCCTCTTCTTGTTGACTGTTACCCACAGTGTAGAACATCATACCAACGCGGCCACTCTCGGAAGCTGCCATCCACTGGATAATAAATTTTAATTGTGGGTCTCCATTGAAGGCGCCACATCCCCAATTTCCAGTCGCAACGTATTGTTGATGGCTCCCCCTCGAAGGAACTATTGCCACAAAGCATTTGTGCAACTCGCGGTCTATATTTCGTATTTGAAATTGTGTCCATTCTGAGCCCCTATTTAAAACATCAAATTCACATTTTAGATTTTAGCGCCGAAAGCTAAGGGGTATGGTGAGATATTAATAATTGCATATTCTACTCATGGTTTAAAGTTTAGCGCGTCCATGGCTACAACTTGCACCATGTCTCTACCAAACTCATCCTTCTCCAAATACTGCGGTTTTTTTAACTCAAAGGATGACCTGTACCCTGAGTATGAACAAAACTGCTTCGCGCCAGTAACCACCAAACTTCATCGTCGCCCAAAACCTGTGTAAACACCCTGTAAACAATAAGTTCAGGGCTGATTGCAAATCGTATTTCCTCCTGAACCATTCCCTCGCTGAGAATTCCACCGCCAACATATTTGTTGGCGAAGTCAGCCTGAAGGAGACCAGTGTCGTCTTCAATTGTTTCCGAATTGTTCAGCTGAACAAAGCACAACGGGACTTTTGGAGTTGAGTTGGTCCAGTTCCTTCGTTGATGGCGATGGATCATTCTTCGCTCAAATAAAATTATTGAATCTTTCTCTCGCTTATCGGCACTCTTCATCTTCTCAAAATATTCCAAAATGCATTTGATTTTCTCCACCTTTACATTGTGCCGAGAACTCAGCGGTAGCTTCAGATAACCAGAGTTCTCCCACCCCAGGGGAACTCTGTTGGGGAAACCCTCCACGGAATGGAGACGTTCTTCTCAGCGATGAAGACACTTGTAAATATGTCCTCTTCTCGAAGTTTCTTCACAAGTTGGGGAGTTACCGCTGAGGTGATTATCGAAATCCTCATGTTGTCAAGATTATCGGACACATTTTCAACTAAAGGAGTTGGTCGACCTGCCGCTGCCCTTGGAAGTGGATTGTGTATGTCAGACACCTGCCCTTGTCCAGGGCTAAAATTTCCTCTTTCGAATGAGCGTCGATACTGAACTCAATTTGAAAAAAATATCAAGAAATTTATTTAAAATAGAGGTTTAACTTATTAAATTACTCTCTTGAAAATTACCGTAGTTTTGAAAGGCTCACCATGCTCATCCTGTTCTCGTTATCGTAATTGCACTCCTCTCACTGGAGAACGCATTTGCCCTGGAAACCCAGGCATGGTGAAGTTGGTTTGACAACTGCAATGGAATATTTGTGATGTGGATGAGTATGACCTAAATATGCACAAACTTGAAAATGTATGCTTCAATACAGCACGTAATGGATATATATATATATATACCCTTCTTATTCATATTCATACTCAAATACTACATGGATAACGGGATTGATTGATAACACATCAATGCCTCCGAGAGGAGAGGTAAACCATTGGTGGTCTGCTTGTTCTGGTGGATCATATAACTCGATATCAATCAGCTCCTTGCTTACCTTCAAATTGTTCAAAAGCCTTTCATATCATCATCATTCATTCAGATTATGAACCACAAATGGCAATCAGTCATGCGTCGGATATATGAAAGATTTTTTTACATTTATTGGCTGGAGTCTGATAATTGTTCACTTTCGACATTTCATCCCTTACATTAATACTTTCAGCTTGTTTCAGATACTCAACACAACTTCAAAGGCTTAACGTTGGACTTCGATTCCGTGAATCATCTTCATTGTCTTGAACAACCCTCCATCCTGTCGTAAACCCAAATTATGAGCTTAAGACGAAATCCTTCTGGGACGCCGCTGGAAGAATTTCATCAAGATGACGTGAACACTGTAACTATTTATAAAATCCGCTTTTTTGTAAACCACTTTATTGATTAACTACACCAAAGAATTAATACCACACTCTTAAAATTCCAGTCCGCCGGGAATCCAACAAGTTACGACCTTTTAGCTCAAAGTTGTGGAAGCACTCCCACCGATCTCAGAAACTGGGCTGTAATCCGAAGACTAACTCCAACCTGTCAAACTTACCTGAACATCGTGGACTACGTGACAAACTCGTCAGGTGGGAGAACTATGCCAGTTCAAAATGTGTTCAAAGTGGAGCGGGTCGACGAGCAAGAGCCTTTCAATGAAACATACAGAATTATCTTGTGGCATGGCACAAAGCCTAAAGCAATCCCTGGAATAATTCAAACTGGCTTCAGAATGGGCTCCGGAGGAAACTTTGGCGGTGGGATCTATTTCGCAGACAGGATCGCCAAGAGTGCAAGCTACGTTTCCAAAACGTCTGCTAAAACCGCGTTTTTCATCCTGGCGGAAGTGAACCCAGGAAGGGTTTACAAGTCTCATCACAAACATTCCAATTTCAAAACGGCTCCAGATGGATTTGACTGTGTGAAGGGGATGGGGAGTCAGATTCCCAATTGGGAAGAAAATAAATATTATCTCGGTGCAATTCTGCCGTGTGGACCGACAATTCAAAATGCGAGACATCCGAAATTTGACATGAGCTGGAATGAGTATATTGTTTATGATCCGGAACGAATTATTGTACGATTTGTGGTTGAGTGTAGTTTATAAATTGGGCCTCGCGGGTAACCATTTTAATGCATATTTTGAAAAAACATTTATGATACTAGAAAATTGCATTCATCCTGTAATAAAGCAAGCTAATATTACAAAAGAACAAGTCAATGTTTGTTGTCATTTCAAAATAATGTCATTTTTGAAATTGTGCTGTGATTGGTTCCCAGCAAAGTCTTTCCCAGTATTTGCAACTCATTTGGTCGACTGATATTGTCCAAAGATATGGTGTGATTGGAACTTGCAGCAGGCCGCTCGTTATTATCAACTCTCTCATCGTGACCTGAATAGCATCGTTGGTCGTCGTTTGCTAAAGTATTTTTAAAGGTATTAGGCGGAGTCAAGGCTGAGGTCCGACCAGAAGCTCCTCTTTCGTCTGGAGGAAGTTCCTGTGTGGCACAAGTTGACTGCTTATCCCTTGAAACAGACCTGCTCATTGTAGGTGACCCTCCGACATCATCTATTCTTATTTCCAACGAAAGCAGGCCCCCTTCGACGTATTCCTCCTTCAGAAACGACCAGGGGAGCCAATTTAGAGGATTTTTCAAAAATGTCTGAAAATTTGCGAAGGAGCAGGTGGTCGTTGTCCACTTTAGTGGAACGGCAGAGCGGATGGTGATTGCTACTTGGGATGGTGATTTCCATATTAAACTGCCTTCCAGGTGTACCTTGAGTTGGTTCATCCAACAAAATACACAGCCAAGTGCAAGCCTTGTATTCTCCGTCCCTGAACGAAGAGCAAATTGGGAGGATGATAAAGGAGGGGGTTGCCTCATTCCCAACCCTGATGTGTGGATTGATAATATACCGAGGCCGATATGGGCTCAAGGACTCTACTATTTCCCCAAAGTTGGTGTATTGCATGTTGAATTTAGACCCTTGGATAAAGTTTGCTTCATGACGTTCATAGAAATGTTCAATAAATGCCGAGATTTGTCTAGAGTTGCACTCGAAACGGCAAGAATTCAATCCAATGTCTTGGCATATGAATGCTTTGACTCCGCTGGGAAAATTAAAAATAATTTTAATCAATCTAAGTGAAATATATATATATTTTTAAAAATATTATTCATTGAAAACCAACCCAACTGGACACTCCTTCCCAACATGTCTTTTTATATCTCCCGAGCTTCTATTTGGACAAGGGAAATTCAAATCGTCCAAAATCGTCTCCATGGCAATGTAACGTATTTTGTTGTCGCTTCCGACTAAAGAAACACCACAAGTGGGACATGATTTTGTTGACAAAAGACAAGTGAAGCAAATCATGTGCCTCATTCTACAGTGGAATATTTGGCCCGCTGGAATTTCCATGCAATCTGGACACTTCAGTTGACCAACCACAATGTCCATTTTGAATATGCAGGGGTTATGACAAAACTTTATGAATTTATGAAATGAATTTATTATCGACGTAGAAAATATTCTTGCACACCTTACTCTGGGAAGAGATTGCTCCTATATGACTCGGCGCGGTGGTGTGGTTTTTGCATTCGTATTTGATATTCGAGCCTATCGAGTTGAATCTACTTCCTGTTTTCGGTGGAAACTGTGAATGCAATAAATAAATAAATAATGCCATATTCCAACACAAATATTATATAAAATATCTTTATTTTTTATCATTGTGGACAACATTGAGCAAATACTAAAAATGTTTGTTAGTACTCATCATCATCATCATCATCCCCACTTCCCGCCTCATTTTCACTTCGTGTCTCCTTTTCATTATCAACTTGCCACTGGTGGCGGACAAAGTCTAAAACTGAATCGCAATGATAATGTTCTCCGTAAAATTGAGTCAATATATTATACAATGTACCCACAGTCACCCCTTTACTCTCAAAGAATCCCATCATCAACTCAATGCTTTTCCTCTGCTCCGCATCCCCAATTGTATGATACCAAACAGAAGGTCTGCCAGCTTCTGATGCGGCCATGAGCTGGATCAAGAATTTAAACTCGGGGTCCCCATTAAAAGCTCCACAACCCCAATTTCCTGTTGCCACAGGAGAAGGAGCACTACAGTCTTTGTCAAAGAACCCTACAAAACATTTGTGCAATTCTCTGTCCAAATTCTCCTTCATGAATTGCTTATCCGTTTCGTTGTTCTTGAAGCTTAAGGCGTCCAAGGCGACAACTTCTGTTTCAAGTCTGCCAAAAACGTCTTGCTTCAGGTTGGACTGGTCAGCAGCTCCTGTAAACTGGAAGGATGAGGCGTAGCCTGAATAATTACTAAATTGCTCTGTGCCCTTCATCACCAAGACTTCGTTGTTAGTCAGAGTTTTTGTGAAGAGTCGAGAGAGGATCATTTCTGGACAGATTGAAAAGCGGATTTCCTCCATGACTGAGCCATTTCCTAGCACACCGCCGCCAACATCTTTGTTGGCAAAGTCGACCTGGAGAAAGCCTCCTCTGTCTTCGATTTTCCCGTGCAGATCTACCTCAACTTTGGTGAGGGGTTTGGAGCTCGCTTCCCAAACGACTTGAGTACTAATGCATCTTCTCTCGAAGGAAATTATGTGAGGTGGTGGATTTTCTACTATGCGAGAAAAGTAGTGGAGGATACATCGGATTTTCTCCGTTTTCATTGAAGCCTTGTCGGGAGTTTTGGCTGTTGCGAAGAGACGGAAGAAGTTGATGTCTCGAATATTCCTCACTTGGCTTCGTTCGGGAATTGTGCAGAGGAAACTGTGCGCTAATAAAGAGGAACAAAGTTCTTTGGTGAAGTAGAGGGTCCTTGAACAATCCTGTTCCAAATATGGGATCGGACTGGATAACAACTCTGGAAGTTTCAGAGCCAAATCCACAATTTTTGGAAGGGCTTCACAAACATCCTTACAAAGGTCTGCATTGGAAAACATTCCAAAGTCGGATTCGTTGTGAGCATTTGGTTGGTACTGCGAAATTATCTCAAGCATAAGTCCCCCCAAGGCTTCGGGCTGAGTTGTAAGTGGACCTAGAGGAAAATGGCAAATTTAAAAAATAATCGTTTTTTTTAATTCCAGAATTTCACGTTCAATACCTGAAACACAAGCTTCCTTTAACTTTGTCAACTGAGCATTCAAGGTACTCCAATTTTGAGGACTCGGCAAACGGACATACGATGGATTGGTCCATTCCGAAAAGTCACTTAATGTCTGAGCATACTTCTCCCCTGCCATGTAGAACAACGATAGGTTCGTAGCCATGGTCTCGGGCGACTTGATGCAATATCGAAGGTTACTTGTGACTTCAGAGAATTTTATTGGCTTATGCTCCTCGACCGTTGACGGTGATTGACTTTGTCTTTGACCCATCGCTGATTCTTGTGCGAAAGGTTTTGAATCTGAATCTTCTATTAAATTATTAATTAACATTTTTCGTCATTATTTTTCCATCTTTGTAATTTTTGTTTTTTATTAAAAAAATTAAATTCATACTTGATGAAACTGAACCACAAATGCAACCCATTTGCCAGTTTTCGCAAACTATTCTTTTTGTTTTGAGATTTTTAGTTTGGCTAGGGCTGGAGTGTGTGCTGACAATGATAAGGTTGAAAGGAATCAGATTGAATTGAAAAATATTCTTGAAATAAACACACTGACTTTTATTAATTATTATGTTTTTGAACGAATGAATGAAATTTAACGTTGAATAGATCCCAGTACTTTATTGTTTAAACATATTCCATAAAGGTTTCTCTGTTGTGTCGAAGAGATAACACTCAAGATATGGAATGATTACGGACAAGCAGGGCATGATTTTTTTCCGGACAAGCATAATCAATCTGACGATGAGTAGAATAAGAACAGAATGGAATGAGTTCACCTCATGAAGTATATAGTCAGTATATGAGAAGTACAAGTAAATATATTGTATATCAATTTGTCCGCCGGATTGGAGTCCAAGTGGTGTGCACACATTAATTAGATCATCCGCCGGTTTGCGAAAATAAAAACCTTTGAGCTACAAATTAATTTTAAAATGAATTGTCCATTTGAAGATTCCAGTGATGATGAGGATTCAGTACAGTTCAATGGTACAAAGGCCATTTATTGGTTTCAAGTAATTAGCGGAATAAAGATTTTAAAAAATAAACAATTAATTATAGGAATCTTTTCTTTTCAAAACAGCTTTTAATGCACTGCCTGGAGCGGGGTTCTCATCTTTCAATGCACAACCAGTTGCTCCGATATATCCTGGCTACAGTAAAGAATAATAATCTATTGATATATCGTCTTTGATTAATTTTGAATAGAAAATTATTATGATTTTTTTGTCTTACGACAGGCGGAGCAAAACCAAATAAAGCTAGCTTTGGAAGTTTACATCCGCCAGCAACGAAACCCAACGTCTCGAAAAGGGCGAATCAGCAATCACCTACATCTGGAAAGCCCAACTTATTCCCCGTCGGATTTCAAAAGTCGGCGTCAAGTTCACCTTTGCAGAAGTCAAAGGTATCCTTAAAGACACCGGTACGGTAACTTATGAAGATAACTTTATTTTTAAGTATGTCCGAGCTTGTATAAATATCATACATGAATTTTGTAGAGACGAAAGGGAGTTATAGAAGATAAAGCCTTAGAATATCTAAAAGAAATTCCAGGAATTACTGAAGACTCTGCGCTCCACTCATTCTCCAAAGGTTATCTCCTCCCCTACTCCGATCCAAACTACAATCACATCCGCGAATATATCAGGAACAGTCAACAGCACAATTATGGAATCAAAGTTTCGTACATTATGTCCCTGGAAAGATTTGACGACTCCAGTTTTGACTCTGACGCCAATATCCAGCGCAAAAAGAGAATGCTTCTTTTTCACGGCACAAAACTGAAATATATCGCTCCCATTCTTCAGGATGGTTTCCAGCCTCCGCCAGCAAAGAAGCAGATGTTTGGAACTGGGATCTACTTTGCGGATAGATGCTCGAAAAGTGCAAATTACTGCGATAGCACGAAACCTGGACAAGTTGGATATCTCATTTTGTGCGAAGTCGCAGTGGGCAAGTCGTACGTAGCAAAGCGGGGCCATACTGAATACACGCAGGCGCCAAGCATAACGAAATCTAGTGGATTGAAGGTCCCCTGCGATAGTGTCATGTGCGCTGGGAAGTTGGTTCCGGACGAGGATGAAAATGAGATTTTGCCAAATGGCTGCGTCGTTCCCCTCGGGGAATCGATAAAGAATGGAAGATTTTCTAATTGCACCTTGAGGCATAATGAGTTTATCGTCTACGATCCGAGTCTCGCGAAAATTCGGTATTTAGTAAAGATCCAGTTTAGGAATGATGTTTATGAATTTTAGCGCTTATTTAGCATCTTTTATATCTTATTCCCAAGGAGAACAATTTATACGTCATTTCATTTCAAAAGATTTTTAGCGACGTTTTCATTTCTAAATTGTTTTAAATACAATTTGGTTTCAAGTTTTAAGAATAAACAATTAATGTTATATAAGACAACACCGCAAGCATATTTTTCTTTAAAAAATCTGCCAAATTTACTGCATCATACTCATCTTCGCTGTTGATACTCATCTTGACATAGGATATCCAAAAGCACAAATATTTAAGCAGACTGGTGAGCTTGAGAACATTGAACAGGAATAATTTTTTATGTTGATGATACCGCTAAAATATAATTGTGTGCTAAAATATTGCAAAGTCACCCTCCAAATTTATCCTGATTTAATCCACATCAATCACATACAAGCTATAAGCCAACAGCCAACCCACTCGCACTCGCAAATAATATGAATGACCAAATGACTGATGTGATAACCAAATTCAACACAAGACAACATTGCACAGTCGGAATCACACTTGTTCACTTCTGGATCGGCGATCCACTGGATCGCAAAACAGCGATCCGATCCACGATCCGATCCAAGGAGTTGGATCGGATCGGATCTGATCGCTAGCGATCCAAGATTTTTGTTGGATCGGCTCGGATCGGATCGCTTGCGATCC